>PITA01002585.1:0-158012 GCA_004023965.1 Spilogale gracilis | reverse complement strand
AAAAAGTCTTTTATTTATTTATTTTTTTTAGGATTTATTTATTTGACAGAGAGAAACAGAGCCAGAGAGGGAACACAAGCAGAGGGAGTGAGAGAGGGAGAAGCAGGCCTCCCGCTGAGCAGGGAGCCCGATGTGGGACTCGAACCCGGGTCTCCAGGATCATGACCTGAGCCGAAGGCAGTTGCCTAACCAACTGAGCCACCCAGGCGCCCCTAAAAAAAGTCTTTTGAATGGAACAATCAACATCACTTGCTCTATTAGCATTCTTTTTTTTAAAGATTTTATTTATTTCTTTATTTGACAGAGAGAGAGAGATCACAAATAGGCAGAGAGAGCAGAGGAAGCAGGCTCCCTGCTGAGCAGGGAGCCGGATGTGGGCCTCAATCCCAGGACCCTAAGAGCATGACCTGACCTGAGCCTGAGGCACAGGCTTTAACCCACTGAGCCACCCAGGCGCCCTCGATTAGCATTCTTTCCTCAGTATATTGATTTATAAAAAAAAAAAAAAAAAATCACACTTTTTCAGCTTGACAAACTTTTTGCACTCCTTACCCTATTTCAGAAGCAAGAATTCCCAGTTTAGAAGAAAAGGTATTGCACTATTTAATATTTTATATAGGTTTTATCTTATGTACAAATTTTATACAGGTTGTGTGTGCGTGCATGTGTGCATGTGTGTGCACCCATACATGTAAAATTCTCACATCAAACCATTTCTTTAGTTTCAGAAGTTTGTTCTCTCTACTGTTAATATTGCATTAATGTTCTATTATTAATATTGCAATTGAATATAAAAATACCATTCCTAAGGCATAAAACATTTTATAGAAGTGTATGACTAAATTCTGGGTGGCTGAGTCAGTCAAGCGTCTGCCTTTGGCTCCCATCAAAACCCCTCACCCTCCTTTCAGGGTCCCTGCTCAGCAGGAAGTCTGCTACTCCTTCCCTCCACCCCTCCCTCCCAGCCCCAGCCCCTGCCCCCACTTGTGCTCTCTCTCTCTGTCTCTCTCTCTCTCTCAAGCTTGCTTTCTCTCCAATAAATAAATTAAATCTTAAAAAAAAGAAATGTATGACTAAATTCCATTATCCACTTAACATTTATTGAACATGTTATATGTGTGCAATGTCGTGATGAAGAACAAATATACTGGAGCATAGGGTAGATTCCTGTGCTTGTGTTTAATCGAATATAATTTTAAAATATAAGGACTAACATGATACTAAGTCCTAGTTTACCATTTTTAACTGAAATAAAAAACCTTTTTTTTTTTGTATAAGGAACCTGTTTTGGAAGCATCCTTCAATTTTATATTTAGAAAACTTTTAAATTAGGATTTTAAAAAATTCTCAAGCTCAACAGCTCTATAGCTCTGGATTCCAGTATCTTAGGAAACTTCTCTCGGTTTTTATCAAACTATTTTAAATCATACCTTCCAGTGAGATGCCAACCACACCATGTCAGTGAATCTATGGGCAGTCCGGGCATCTCATAAGAATGACAAGTTAACTGTGAAAATGACAGAGGGGAAAATCATGAGCAATTGTTTTAATGCTCTAAAGCAGCCTATGGTGTTCGATGGCTAAGTTTTTGTGTCCCAATTATGAATTTTGAAATGAAACACCTGATACACAGAAAAGGTTTAGATTTCACAAATCATCATCTGAGGGAAGAATGACCTTATTTTTCTGTATCTCAGGGTAGCTTGCTTGAATTTAACACATGTCAAGCTGCCAGCCAACAGGATCATTCTTATAAAGGATCTGTGTTTATCACCCACGCCCCTTAAAAATGGGACTATAGTCCTTTCTAGAAAAAACATTAATTTAAGTCTTAACAAGGGACAGTGGTCAGAATGAGAGTAAATAGACAAGCTATTTCTTTACTTAAAATTCATGTAGATCTTCAAAATGGATCAATGTTGTTAGAATTTCCTAATGAGGTAAGAGAGTAGTAGAAGAAATACGTTTGTAAATAAAATAAAATAACGTGTCTTGTTTCCAAGAGTTAGAACAAATTTAATGGGACTACAATTATTCTCCTACACAAAATTATTTATTTTATTTATCCTTAAGCCTTCTCATATAATCCCTTGAGGTGTTGCAAGTTGGACAAGGGTCAGGTATCCTGAATTTTTAGGTGTTTTATTTTTAAAGTTAAAAATGTAATTGCTGCCTAAGAATGTCAACAATATGGATGTGATAACCTTCCAACCACCAACTGACATAACTTATCTGAATAATCTGATGCCTGTGGACTTGGCGACTCTAGAAAAAATTTTTAGCCAGAACCGCCACCACAGTTTGATGGGCTGAGAGGTACCTGAAGCTAAAGAACTGCCTTCATGGAATGGGAACCCTACCAAATCCTTGTTTGTTTTATTGAGAAATAGTTGCCATAGAACATCATGGAAGTTTAAGGGGTACTGTGCATTTGATACATTTCTCTATTGCAACAGGATCATTTCCATGTTAGCTAACACTTTTACCACATCACATAATTATTATTTCTTCTTTGTGGTGACAACAGTTAAGATCTAGCCTCTTAGTGACTTTGAAATACATAATACAGTATTGTATATATCTTATTCTAGCTTTAGCAAGCAGAACTGTCTCAGGAACGAGATATGCCTGAACATGTTAAGTTGATATCTGTCAGCCCCTTAACAGGATGGCAAAGGGAAGGGAAGAGAAAGCACAGACTGCTCTGGCCACGCAGTGCACATTTTCTTCCAGACTCCAGGCAGGTCCCTGAAGATGTAGGGTGGAGCTGTAAAGGGAAGATTTTGTTGTGATGCAAGGGGATCGACTATATTTGCTCTCCCCATTGGGGTGAAACGGGGACAGATGGCAGTTCTGTTTTCCTGTTTACAAAATATCTCACTTCCTTAGATTCTATTTGAGTACGATGGCTATCTATAGAAGTGGAAATAGAGCTGAAGCCAAACAGGTCTGTCCCTATTTCCCCATGCACGCCTGCACTGCTGGGTGGGATCTGAGCGCAGGCATAAACCTGCCATCCATAGCGACGCACTTGGCGACATTATCATCAAACCTGCCCAACACCCAGAAGCCTTGGGGTCAGGAAGACTATCACGTGGCCTTTCATATGGGTACACGATGTCCCTAGAGCACTGCTCCAGTTCTTATTTTAATTATTTCTAATTCTCAGAGGCTCTTCATTATTAGCAATGATGTTATTGTTAAGGAGCTACATGTTTCTTTAGGTATCATATACAAGACTCCATTATCAGTGTTAAGATCAACCCATTACTCTGTATTTATTGACTCCTGCCATATGCCAAGCACCATGTTGTGGAGGATCCAAAGGGTAGCAAAATAATACTAATTTTTCTAGGTTTGTATTTTTTCCTCTTTTTCATTCTCTCTCTTTCTTTGTCTATTCTCTTTCTGTTTCTCCTCTTTTGGTTAATACAGAAAAATCTCAAATAATTAAAAGCCTCTAGAATTGTTCATTTCTTTTTTGTATGAGCTAAAAGTAGGCAGTGGCTCTTAATTTCTTTTCTTCCTATTACTTATTCTTAAGGTATCTTAAATCTTGCGATCTTGTATATGGTTATGTGATATTCTAGAGGACTTGAATTTACTGCTGAATCTATATTTATTCTTTACTCATAGAGTAAGCTCACTTTGTGTATATGTGCTGGGCAATATGCCCCAATATTAATTGCTGAGGAAAGTAATGAATTTGGCTAAACAGTGTGTGTGTGTGCGTGTGTGTGTGTGTAGAAATAAAAGGCACTCTAGAGCATGTTTAAGAAATCGTTCAGAAAATAGTGCCATAGGAGTACAAATGGAGAAAGACAGCTCCTTGGGACCATTTTTAGGGAAAGTATCCTACCTTGAAGAGAGAGATGAAATCATGACATATGCTCTCCCTCGGTTCTGCCCTCTTTAGTTACACACTCATTTACAAGCCCGTAATTCATCTCCTTTCTTTTAGTCTTGAGAAGAGAATGGTCTTTCCCTTCCCATTGGTGCAATAAGTCAGTTGCCTTCTTTTATGATTTTCTCAATCAATTATCCTCTCTACCTTCCACCTTATCTCTCTGTTAGAGAAACAAAATAGCTTAAACACATTAAGAGAATAAATAATCAAAGAAATATCTTGCGTCCTAAATAAAGATCCTCCCTTGACCACACACTGTTCTTGTGTCAGCCTCTCTCTCTTCTTCCCTGTCATTCCTATATCTTGAACATAGGATTGAGTTTTTCTCTTCTTTGGCCTATTCACCTCTTCATAGACTGAGGTCTGCCTTGTCCTACCACCAGCCCACGGAACTGGATAGATGTTTCTGTTGCATCTGACAAGGTTCATCACTCCCTTTGTCTTGACACTTTCCATTCTAGGTTTCCATTACACCACTCTGCCAATTTGCTTTTAATCAGCTACACATCTGTGAGCACTCCTTCTTGGCCTTTTTCATGAGTTTTGCTGTTACTCTTCACATCTGAAGTGGAGATATTCCTCAAGATTCCACCATCAACTCACATTTCTTCCACATTCTGTAGTCCTTGAGTAAATCTACTTACTGGATGTTGACTTCCACCAGAGATGGTAATACACTGTAATTGTCTTCATGGTATGATGTCAATAATGCTTCTGTTCTCTCTCCAGCTCTGAAATGGTCCAGAACCTCATGGTCACCGTGATCTTATCATCCTACAGGAACTTTTAGTTCCATGCACTTCCCTAAATCCTTTGGAACAGGTCAGGGCATCAATAAATAAGAAAAAGGGAAATGCCCAATGTCAAATTCATTACCTTCCCCCTCAAGCCTCCTCATTCCAATGCCTGACTTAAGAACACATCATGTACTTAGTCAAAACAGAAATTGAGGCTGAGATCCCACCCTTGAGTCTCTCCTTTCCCTCGGATCTCATATCCATATAATAACCAAGTGCTGTGCACTTTATTTCCCGAATCTTGAATTAGTTTCTCCATCCCCACAACTACTTATACTTCTTTAATGTAAGCCCTAGATTATTGCACTGGTCTCCCAACCTCTAAGACTATGTGCTCAAACTCATCCTTACAGAATGGACAAAAAGAATGCTTTTTGTCCAAATTCAATTCTGACCTCATCATTTCCCTAATAAAACTTGCCAGTGTTTCCACATCACTTGGTCTATATCTTTGTCTTTATCTTACATGGACCATATACCTCAGGCTTTGCCCTCCTACAATACTGAATTCTTTGTAATTCCATTTACATGCTGTGCTGTTTATCCTGCTGTCTTTCCTCAAGCTGACCTCTCCGCTTAGAATGTCCCTATTCCCTTCACCTGACTAACTCCTTCTAATCCTTTAAGACTCTTCTTGAGAGTAACCTCTTCCAAGAAGCCTTCCTTATCTCTACACATGCTTCTAATTGTGTTGAGTACCCCTCTCTCTCATTCCATAGTAACTTCTGTATGTCTCCTCTGAATCTGTCATTTTATGTTGCAATTGCTTGTGTCTGCCATTGAGTGAAAACACTACACTTTGTATATTTATTTTTAACTCCAGCACTCAATTCTGTGCCTGTCATACAACAAACACAAGGTAACTAATTTTGTTCAGTTATGGCTTAACTTGAGTTTTAAATTATGAGCAGGATTTAGATAATTGAAAATAAAAAGAGGAAAGCCACTGGAAGTTAGATTTTGGACTAAGATTCAGACACAACAATGTCCCAGGCTGATTTCTGGAGTTAGTAAGGAGCACATACTTCCTGGAATGGGAAGCCTATGTGTGTGTGTGTTGGGAGTGGAGGCTGGGAAGGCAGACATCTGCTGGCAGGCTGAATGGATAGATAGGGGAAAATTTGTAAATGCTGGAGTTTGGGACATTGTAGACAATACAGAGGAACTGATTTGAATGAGAGAATGTGATGACAACGGCATGTTGGGAAAATGCCTTCAACAGTAGTGGGTTCATAGATTAGGGCTGAGAGCAGGATAAACACTTATAAAAATATAATAGTTCTGGAATAAAATGATAATGATCCTGAGCTAGAATAAGGCAGTGAAAATAGTGGGGAAGGAGGATATGCCAAAATATTCCCCCAAAATTACTATGGTGGCTAAGCGGCAGGTGCAAAGGAGAATCTTGTGAGGTCCTGGATGATATTCAGTTTTGTTAATTGTATGCTCACTGCTTAGCACTGAGCTAGTATATAATAGGTGGTGAAGAAATGTTTTGTTTTTTTTTTAAGTAAAAGCACTAATGGATGAAAAATGATATAACCCTTTCACAGACATATAGCACATCTCTTCTGTGAGAGAACAGCATTGGATATTTTTTGTTTGGGTTTGTTTGCATTTTGTACCAATGCAACAAGGCAGAGCAAAGGTCTGAGTAAAGAAGTAATGATTTGATTACAGTAATGGTCAGTAATGGTCTGATTGGGAGTAATGGCAGAATGATGTGACTCTGTTATAGTTTGGGTGACCTTCATTCTCTCTCAGTTGCTTCCCCAGCCCCCAGGTCTTAGCACAATTAATGCTACTGTTTTGAAATCAGCTTTAGAACTTTGATCCTTGGGCTTTAAATATGCCCTTGTTGTAAACAAGCAAGACATCTAATAATAACCATATCACCTGCTCATCTAAAGGGCTTCATGTGTGTTTAATTTATAATTGAAAACAAATGTCACCATCGTTGCCTCAGTCTAGACAGGGGACAATTTTATCATCTACTTATTTTTTCTGCTTGAGGGATATAGAAAGCTTTCAGGGAAGGTTATTAAGGATTCAGATAATTAAACTTGTATTTTTTTGCACATTAACAATTTATACTAGAAAACAATTAGCATGAGTTACTTGTGTGTTCAAATAATCAATTTCACAGGAAAAACCTTTATAATGTGCAAAGATATATGTTCAGGGATATTAACTGTAACACTGTTGGCAATAGTAAAAGTCTAGTAATTATTTAAATATCCATCAGGAGTTATGGTACATGTTCTAGGCAGAATTATAAACAATGATTTCTTAAATGGAGGAACTTTACATGTACTGATGTAAGAAAAAAGTCTGAGCTGCCCTGTTAAATAGAACAGAATATTTAGTAGGAAAGCAATTCATGTGAACAACAAACACAGATCATGTAACGGTATGTGGGTACACATGCATTTGCACACACACATACACACACACACTTTATACCACCAATGAGGCTAACATTACCTGGATGGAGTCCTAAGACAATGTTAGTAGTTAATTCTGGGCTTATTTCAAGCATTTTGTACCATTTTTACAATGATCACATATTAACTGACAACTTATTTCTGTAATTCCCAAGTTCTGCTGTAGCTTCTCTTCACATTTTAACTCCTGGAACTCCGTACCAAAAATATACTTTGATTTGTGTCTTCTATCATATATTTTTTTTCCTATTTTGTGATCTCAATCTTATTCCTTTATTTTCTCTGTTGTTAGTTTCTATTCTTTCTTCATCTTCACTTCTATTATCTTTTGGCATATTCTATTTCTTATAACGTCTTGAAAAGACATTTGTCAACTTGGCTTTCAAATTTGTTTTAAGTAATTGAAAAAACTGCCCATTTCCTTCTCAGAGCCACTTTGATTTCATCTAGCAAATTTTGATAAGCGATATTTTCTTTACCATTAATTCTAATATTTTCTAATTTCCATCATAATTTCTTATTTCTTATTCTTATTAGTTACTCAGAAGTTTTAAACTCTCCAAATGTGTGAGTCTTTTAAAATTATCTCTTCTTTATTTAAAATTTAGGGGCACCTGGGTGGCTCAGTCATTAAGCATCTGCCTTCCGCTCTGGTCATGATCCTGGAGTCCCAGGATCAAACCCCGCATCCTGTTCCTGCTTGGCGGGAAGCCCACTTCTCCCTCCCTCACTCCCCTTGCTTGTATTCCCTCTCTAGCTGTGTTTCTGTCGAATGAATGAATAGATAGATAGATAGATAGATAGATAGATAGATAGATAGATAGATATAAAGTTTAGTTATATTGTAATCAGACAATATGATATTATCTCAAATTTGTTTTCTTCTGTTTGGTGTCTGTTTTGATAATATGAAAGTGCTTAACATTTTCTCTTTTCAATTAGGGAAGTCTCTGTTTTTGAGAACTTTTTATTGTTGTTGTGGTGGTTTTGTTTTTTTTTTTTTGCTTTTTATTGTTACTAAAATTTTTTTTTCCAGTGTTCCAAGATTCATTCCCCATTCCCCACACCCAGTGCTCCACGCTTTAGGTGTCCCCAGTACCCACCACCAGGCTCTCCCATCCCTCCACTGCCCTCCCTCCAAGTCCCTCAGTTTAATAGCATATCTGTGAACTCTGTTAAAGCTCTAAATTTTTTATTATAATGCACTATCAAAATGCTTTCCAAACACTCATTTACAACAGTCTATTCTTTGACAGAACATTGCCATTCTTTGATTACCAAATGTTGGTGTTAATAACAAGGCCAATTAATAACCCCACAATGACTTCCAGGTGTTCCAGTGAAGGATAGAGTTACACATCTTTCACTTTAAGTCAAAGCTAGAAAGGATTAAGTTTAGTAAGGAAGGCATGTTGAAAGCAGAGATAGGCTGAGAGCTAGGCTTGTCATGACAAACAGCCAAGTTGTGAATGCAAAGGAAAAGTCCTTGAAGGAAGCTAAAAATCCTTACTCCAGGGGAACCTGGATGGCTCAGTCAATTGGGTATTGATTTCAGCTTGGATCATGATCTTGAGGTTGTGAGACTGAGCCCCACATCAGGCTCTGCACTAGGGGAGGAGCCTGCTTAAAATTCTCTCTCCCTCTCCTTCTGCCCCTCCCCTAATTGCACTCACTCTTTTTCTCTCTCTCTTTCTTAAAAAGTAAATAAAAAATAGAAGTGTTACTCCAATGAATGTACAAATGATAAGAAAGTTAAACAGTCTTCTTATTACTGATATGGACAAAGTTTAGTTGGTCTGGATAGAAGTCAAAGCAGCCAAAACACCCCCTAAGCCAGAGCCTAACCAGAGCAAGGTCCTAACTTTTCAATTCTGTGAAGGTGGGAGAGGTAAAGAAGCTGTAGTAGAAAACTATGAAGTGAGCAGAGGTTAGTTCATGAGGTTTAAGGGAAGAAGCCAACTCTACAACATAAAAGAGAAGCATCAAGTACTGACAGAGAAACTCCAGTAGTTATCCAGAAGATGTAGCTAAGATAATGAATGAGGGTGGCTACAGTAAATGGCACATTTTCAATGTAGATTAAACAGCCATATATTGGAAGAAACATCATCTTGGTCTTTCCCAGCTAGGGAGAAGTCAATGCCTGGCTTCAAAGCTTCAAAAGACAGGCTGACTATCTTATTAGGAGCTAATGCAGCTGGTGACTTGAAGTTGAAACCAGTGTTTCTTGACCATTCTGAAAATCCCAGGGCCCCTAAGAAATGCTACATCTTCTCTACCTGTGCTCTACAAAGATAGTACAGAAGCATATCTGTTTACAACATGATTTACTAAATATTTTCAGCCCACTATTGAGACCTACTGCTCATAAAAAAAAAAAAGATTTCTTTCAAACTACTACTCCAAGAGCTCCAACAGAGATATGCATTGATTAATGTTGTTTTCATATCTGCTAACACAACATGTTGATCAAGGTGTACTTTTGACTTTCACATCTTCTATTTAAGAAGTACATTTAGTAAGGCTATAGCTGCCATCAACAGTAATTCCTGTGCTGGATCTGAGCAAAGTAAATTGAAAACCTTCTGGAAAGGATTCACCATTTGAAATGCCATTCATTGGAAGAGGAAGAAGTTAAAATATCAGCCTTAACAGGCATTTGGAAGGAGTTGGTTCTAACCCTCATGGATGACTTTGAGGGGTTCAAGACTTCAATGGGAAACCTGTGGGAGGAAGTAACTAAAGATGTGTGGTGGAAGTAGCATAAGAACCAAATTTACGAATCTGAAGATGTAACTGAATGCTACAATCTCGTGGTGAAGATGCTGGAAAGACTGTTGAAATGACAACAAAGGATTTAGAAATTTATTTAAACTTATTTGATAAAGCAGCAGCAAGATCTTAGAGGATCGACCCCAATTTTGAAATAAGTTCTACTGTGAGTAAGATGTACTACTGTGAGCTCAATTCTATCAACCAGTATTGCATGCTATAGAGAAAATGTTCAGGAAAAGAAGAGCCAATCAGTGTGGCAAACTTAATTGTTGTCTTATTTTAAGAAATTGCTGGGGCGCCTGGGTGGCTCAGTTGGTTAAGCGACTGCCTTCAGCTCAGGTCATGATCCCGGAGACCTGGGATCGAGTCCCACATGAGTCCCCTGCTCAGCGGGAAGCTTGCTTCTCCCTCTCTCACTCCCCTTGCTTGTGTTCCCTCTCTGGCTGTGTTTCTCTCTGTCAAATAAATAAATAAAATCTTAAAAAAAAAAAAAAAAAGAAATTGCTGCACAAACTAAAAAACAAACTCTTAACTGTGGAGAACAAACAAATGGTTATCAGAGGGGAGGTGGGCAGGGGGATAGGTTAAATAGGTGCTGGGGATTAAGGAAGGCATTTGTGATCAGCACTAGGTGTTTTATGAAGTGAGGAATCATTCAATTCTACACCCGAGATTAAATTTGCACTATATGTTAACTAGTTGGAATTTAAATAAAAACTTGGAAGATGTCAAAAAAAAAAAAAGAAAGAAAGAAAGAAAGAAAAGGAAAGAAAAAAGAAAAGAAAAGAAATTGCCACAGCCACTCCAACCTTTAGCAACCACCAGCCTGATCAGTCAGTAGTCATCAATGTCAAGGGCAAGACCCCCCACCAGCAAAAAACATTATGACTCATTGAAAGCTTAGATGATAGTTAGCATTTTTAGCAATAAAGTGTTTTTTAATTAAAGTGCATACATTGTTCATATAATTCTACTGTGCACTTAAGAGGCACCACTATAGTGTACACATAACTTTTATACGCATTGGGAAACCCAAAAATTCATTTGACTTCCTTGATTGGGATATTTACTTTATTGCAGTGCTCTGGGGCTGAATCTGCAGTGTCTCCAAGGCAGCTCGTACTTGTTTCCTGTTCCTCCTTATCCCCAGATCTCTAGCCAGGGCACTCACCATATAAGGTATGTAATTTCAGATCTCCTTACCTTAACAATCACTGCCTTTTCTGACTCCTCCCTTTCCCTTTTATTATGGATTTAATCTGAATAATTTGCTAAAATTACTTTTGTCTTTCAATACATTCTCAAATATCTCCGCTTTAGCCATTTCTAACTACTCTCACACTCATAGCAGAAATGACTTCGTCTTTGGATTTCCTACGTAAGCTGGTTTATAAATACACAAAGCATTTATTACATTGTATTATGGTTAGAGTTCATTTTTCTGCTAGATCTGAGTCTTTTTTGAGAGTAGGAACCGTGTCTTATTTCTTCTCTCCTCCCTTTCCATTTGTGCTAGACTGTAACTGTCCATGGAATTGAATTAGGTGTGTTTTCTATGTGGAGTCATTGGCCTCTGAACAGGAGGGAAGCTCTAAGCACCCCTCTTTTTCCATTGGAGCCTCTTTTCCTCTAATCCTGTTCTTGTCCTCCCCGCCTCCATCCTCTGTTTGGGAAGAAGGTAGAGTTAATTTGATTGGTCAGAAGGAAATACTGATGGAGTTAAATATATCAGCTTCCTAGTTGACGGAGACACCCTGGCAACACCCTCCAATACCTCTGATACTTGTGAGCACCAAGTTTGGTATGGGTGAGCAGCTGCAGCGAAGATGGAGAAAATGGATCCAGAGACTCCTCTTAAGCTATGATTCTAAGCCAAGTGCTCAGTCCAGCTGTCCAGGTTGCTTTTTGATAGGACACTGGTGACTAGCCAGCAAGAATTAAGACAAATTTAAATTTAGAGTTTCTCCTCACCTCTGAGTTCCTGGCTCCTTGGGAGTCTCATGTGGAAAACGAGGTGAGGACCAGAAGTAGAAGTTGGAAGGTCTAGGTCTCCTGATTCTAGTTTCTTCTAATACCATTAAAATTAACCGTGATTCCTATTAGCAAAGTAGGGCAATTGTATTTTGTGTACTCAGATTAGCATATCTAAAAATTCTTCTGTTCTCTAACTTACCTTGACAGGTTCAATTGGTCAATCCCTAAGTCTCCTTAACTACAGAACCTTATAACTTGGAGTGATTATGTGGTGTACCAATTGGGATGCAACTGATAATAATAAAATCATGAATAACTTTCTCTTACTTGTTTTCTTGGATTTTTTTCATAATTTTAAAAGAGGTACACTCCCCTTTTTTTTTCTTGCTAGTGCTTGTAGAGGATTTTTTAAAATATTTTATTTATTTGACAGAGAGAAACACAGCCAGAGAGGGAACACAAGCAGGGGGAGTGAGAGAGGGAGAAGCAGGCTTTCTGCTGAGCAGGAAGCCCGATGTGGGGCTCGATCCCGGGTCTCCGGGACCATGACCTGAGCCGAAGGCAGTCGCTTAACCAACTGAGCCACCCAGGTGCCCCATGGAGCTTTTTTTTTTTTTTAAGCAATTATTTCAAATCTTCTATCATATTCTCTCTGTTGACTCTTACTTTCACTAAGAGCGCATGAAGGTAGAGAGATCTGGTTCTTACCTAAATCAAATATAACGTAAGGTGAAAGTTATTCTTCAATGGGCACATTTATAGGGCGAAGTTATAGCCTCTGTACAACTTTGTATGTGTTGTTTGTTCTGATCTCAAATTAATGAACATTTCAAGCAAGGTGCCATCTAATTTTGGTGGATACGCAAGAAAGAAAATGGGTCATACGCTTCAAAGCTGAAGCTACAGGCTCTTCCTGTGCTACACTGAATCACGGTCCCTTTTCATGTTTCAAGTTAAAAATTTTAAGCAGCCACATGTTTGCCATTGTAACTGATACTATAATATAGCTGCCCTCCCTCAGCTCTTTCATCCTCAAATGTATATAAATATCCCCCTGAGCCCCCAAGTTGCTGTTTCTTTCATTGATACCCAGGGTTTGTGAACTGGGCATGCTATCCCTAATCATCAAAGACTGCAGACCACAGTGAGTGATACCTGGGCTTCTTTTTCACAATGTGCAACAAAAGCATTTATTGTTGTTGCATTATTGTGTCTCTGGACAAAGTAATGTGTAACCAAATCAAATGAGCTTGTGCTGGATTTTATTCATCCGAATTGTGGTTAATGCGGTCCTCAGCTATGGCATTTGTTACGGCCTGCCCAGGACTGCTGAAGAGTTGGCTTTGTGATCTACCTGACTCAGTATGTGATCAAGCATCTCCATTATTGAAATAAAATGAAAACTTTCAAGATCATGGTCATGCAATAGAGGAAACAATTTTACCTCAACACTAAAGCTCAAATGCTACACTAATCTATGGTAATTCTGTTATTGCTTTTGGAAGCAATTCCTTCTATTCACTGAGATAACTGTTACAATACACAATAGGCTGCCTCCTGCCTTTTCCCCACAGTGAGCAAAATAACACTGTTCATCACAGAGAACAGTGGTAGCAGTAGTAGGCAGTAGTGCTTGTTCTGGTGTGAATTAATGTGTGCTTGAAGACCATCAGGAGGCTAGGTTTGTGTTACAAGGTTATCGTGGACGATGTACTTGGGGTATAGGACACTCAAGCAAAATATGCACGGGAGGAGATTAGTGTCTTCCCCAGATTTCAGCAAGAAATCTAATTTTAAAAAAATGCTTTTTTCCAGTAGTCCCACCAGCCCCACTCCGGCTCATGAACTGAGATACCTGAATGGCTTCAGTGTCATTACACAAAGGAAATTATTTGGTAAGCAAATACTCATTACACATTTGTTCTCTATGTACTAGTATGGATTGAACTTACTGATTGTTCACTTCATGTCTTAAGTTTAAATCTCGCTTGCAGATTTAAATCAATCACTCTAGGGAGAAGAACACTCATTTTATTTAAGAAAATAAAATTCTTAACTTTCTTCACTTGCATTTTTACATCGGAAAAGGTTCCCTTCCACATCTATCTACAAAGCATCACAAAATGATATTGTATCTTTCCTGACCACCTAGTATGAGGCAAGGATGGCAATTTAACAATTAACAACAAATATGAGATATATATTAATTGAACAGCACTTCTATGTTTCTGCTATGATCAACCTCTTCTGATTTTCTCTTTTGTCAACCTTCTGTGATAACCGCATTATGGAAAGACTTGCTTTAAACCATAAATTTGGCCTTTTCTCATAAAACAAAGCAGATTATCCAGAAATGACAGGTTATTTTACACTTGGCATCGTTGGGTCTCTTAGTTAAAATCCCTGTTAAATGTTAAGCATTTAGGCTCGGAATGTGATTCTTGTCACTGTATGGTGTCGGCTTTCCTGCAAACAAGCTAAAATAAACATGAGCGATGGAAAGCTTATAACTGGAGAAATCAATAGTATCTGGGGAATGTAAAAGAGGAGGGTTGAATATCCACGCCAAAAGCATTCAAGGAATGAAAATCCCAGGCTAATCACCCCAGACATCTTTGCTTGATTTGATTAAAACATATGTTTTAAATGATGGGATGTGTAGATTTAAAAATAGTAGCAAGTCAAAGTACAACTCAATCCTTCCTAAATTGGGGCAATGAGGTCATAATGACTATGGAGAGAAGAGAGGTAGCAAAGGGCATTACAAAAGCAACTTCTAGCATCTCTGCCTCTGTGTTTCCTGAGTCTCTGATAGAGATAAGAGCCATTCTCCCCCAGTTTCATGGAGATATTGTTGGCATATGGCACTGTGTAAGTTTAAGGTGTATAGCATAATGATTTGACCTCCATTTGTAAAATGATTATCACTGTAAGTCTAGTTAACATCTGTCATTTCATGCAGAGAGAAAAAAAGAAAGAAAAAGAACAATTTTTTCCTTGCAATAGGAACTCTCAGGACCTGCTCTCTCTTTTTTTTTAAAAAAAGATTTTATTTATTTACTTGACAGAGGGAGAGATCACAAGTAGGCAAAGAGGCAGGTAGAGAGAGAGGAGGAAGCAGGCTCCCTGCTGAGCAGAGAGTCCAATCCGGGCCTTGATCCCAGGACCCTAAGACCATGACCTGAGCTGAAGGCAGAGGCTTTAACCCACTGAGCCACCCAGGCACCCTGGGACCTGCTCTCTTAACAACATTCAAATATACCCGAGGCAGGGTTAACTATAGCTATCATGTTGTACATTACACCTCTAGAAGTTATCTGGAAGTTGGTACCTGTTGACCACTTTTATGATAGCCATCTCTGAAGAGAAATGATATCATTGTATCTAATGAAACAAAGGGGGGGGGGGATTTTGCATTCTTCTACAACAGGAAGCACAGTGCTTTTACATTATCTGCAGTGTGAAACCCAAGACTGTTACTGACTTGTAGAGGCTTTGTTTTGGATAAAAAACATCAGATTTCCTTCCTGTCTGTATAAAAATTCCTCAAATCCTCAGATTTTGCTTAAAGCTTTAGATTAAGTGTTAGTAACATCCGTGTGCCAAAAACTGTGCTACATTAAAATTCAAAGACAATACAAAGGGATAAGATTTGAAATTTTAAGTATTAAAAATATTCTCCCCATGTATCCTTCTTGTACATTACTGATGCATAAATGGATATGTCTCCCCATCCTCTGGTAGTAATGACCCTTTCCTTTGGTAGATCTTTATATATAATTCCCTACTTTTCTTTCCAGCTACAGTTGTGAATATGCCATCCAGAGAGGCAGATGAGGCTCACATTCCAAAGTCATGAGCATGGAGGTGGATGCTTGGAAGTTTAATATGGTACCATAATCCAGCAAACAGTGTAACCTGGGACTCAGGCATCTACTCTTCTAAACTGACGTTCTTCCTTTTGAACTTCTCTCGTACAAATGCAAGTGAGCAGGTGAGACAGAATCATTTACTTAAGAATATTATTACATTTGGCTAGGTTCCCTGCCTCCTCCACTCCACCCTACCCTAACTTTTTAGTTAGGAAAGTTAAAGCTTTTTTTTTTTAATTTTAATTTTTTTTCAGTGTTCCAAGATTCATTCCCCATTCCCCACACCCAGTGTTCCATGCAATAGGTGCCCCCAGTACCCACCACCAGGCTCTCCCATTCCTCCACCCTCTCCCTCCAAGTCCCTCAGTTTATTTCTGTGTCCAAAGTCTCTCTTGTTTCGTTTCTCTCCCTGAGTTACCCTACTTCCCATTTACTTTCCTTCTCCTACTGTCCTCTATATTACCCCTTATGTACCACAAGTAAGTGAAACCATGTGATACTGGACTTTCTCTACTTGGCTTATTTCACTCAGCATAATCTCTTACAATCCAGTCCATGTTGCTTTTAAGTAAAGCTTGAATACTCAGGGAGACAAGTCCAGAGGATTCTTTTTTTGACTTTTGTAGCTTCTCAGCTTGAGTTGATATTAGGTATCCCTGACTACTGTCAGGTTTAGATCTGTCAACCATCCTCATCTCCTGGATGAAACACCCCTGGCTCTACGTTTAAAAGCCTTATTGCTTTATGTTCTCAGCATTTGGACTTGCTTCTCACACACGGTTATCAGCATTGAGTTCAGGCTCTGAAAACCATATACTCTAAAGTGTTTCTCATTCATTTGAAGACCCAAAGGGATAAATGATATTTTTAAAAAATGTTGCTTTTCCTACCTTTACAAATATTACTTAAATAGGTCTCTCACATGTAAATATAACTTCCCTAGGAAACTTTTTTATTTATTTTTTTTGTGTAACCATCTGGACTAATACAGAGATGTTCATATGGGATCATATGTTGATCCCCCTTTCTCTGGTATCTTTGGCATCCATTTCCAAGGTAAACTTGGGAGGTGTTTGCCTCCTACGTTCATCTGTACTTTCGTAATTCAGGTTATTAAATACATGACAACTACAAAGCTTCTGACAACTATAATAAAGTCACCGATGTATCAGGAAGGTTATTTTCGATAGTGCTAAAGACACTTGTTATGACAAGGTTATTTTGGGTACCACATGTATACTTTAGAGAAGAGTTTCTAAATTTAAGTTCTTGACAAAATATCTAGGGTATAGTCAAAGTAAGAAAAAGAATAACCCAGGTGGCTTCCTTTCCTCCAGTTTTGGATAAAAATGGATATAGGAGAATCCAGTGGTCAATTCTCAGAGGACAAGGATATTCTAGTTTGCTGATTTTTTGTTATTATTTTCTTAGTTAAGTCAGGTTTGAAAAAGTAAATGTGCTACTTGTGTATATGAGGTGTCATTCCGCCCCCTTGACCTAACACATCATGTGAGCATTATCTTGCTATATTTACCATTCTGAGAAATGGTGTTCTCACATGACAGGGCAGTGAGAGGAAAAGCTAAAACCTACCTAGTATTTTCCAGAAGGAGTGTGTTTTTGTCTTTTTCTAATGTAATACTTAATATAATATGCTAAGTGTCACCTATGGGTAGGTCTAGATTTTCCGGGTTCCAATGCCGCACTGTGTGGGGTAATCTTTTTGAGAAAAACATTACAAAGTTAATAACTAATATTAATTTTTATTTTGCATGAGAGAAAAATGACAACAAAATATAAACTTTAAAGAGCTGACAAGTGTCACAAACAGCACAAAATTTAGAAAAAGGGTATTTTTATTAATTGAGTGAGACTCATTTCTCTGTAATATTTCTCTATGTATTTGGGTTGCATTCTTTTAAGATCTTATTTATTTATGTGAGAGCACAAAAGAGAGAGAGAGAGAGAGAGAGAGAGAGAGAGAGAGAATGAGCAAGGGGGAGGGGAAGAGGGAGAAGCAGATTCCCTGCTGGATGTAAATCCCAGGACCCTGGGACCATGACTTAAGAAGGAAGATGCTTAACCGACTGAGCCATCCAGGCACTTCTGGGCTGCAATCTTCCAAAGCCCCTTTATAGAACAATGTGCTATCATTTTCTGCAGAAAGAATAAGATCATTCTGTTTTTTACCTCCGGATCTCAAGTCAACTGCAGTCTCCAGATAAAGCAATCGCATTTATGGGTTAGCCTTCGTCTTAGCCATGTCTGTCAGATCTCTGGAGTGGTGCCAAGGCAAGCCAATACAAAGGAAAGAAGTTGCAGGGGGAATTGTTGTGGAGCAGGACACTGGTCTTAACCAATTGCAGCTGAAATATCTTGGTTTTGCACACTTTATAAAACACTCATGATTATATGAACAGCATCTCCTCATAAGGCCTTGGATGGGCCCATGGAATGCAGTGTCCTAAAGCGTTACCACTCTGAAACAAAATCCATATCTGCAGTCAAATCTTATTTGAAGATCAATGTATATATATATATTTAATTTATACATATATATTTAATCTATTGATATGTAATTCACATATTATAAAATTCATAATTTAAAATATACACCAGGGGTGCCTGGGTGGCTCAGTTGGTTAAGCGACTGCCTTGGGCTCAGGTCATGATCCCGGAGACCCGGGATCGAGTCCCACATCAGGCTCCCTGCTCGGTGGGAAACCTGCTTCTCCCTCCTCTCACTCCCCCTGCTTGTGTTCCCTCTCTCGCTGTGTTTCTCTCTTTCAAATAAATAAAATCTTAAAAAATAAAATAAAATAAAATATACACCAGTGAATTTTTGCATATTTTACACAGTTGTGCACCACCGCTAATTCCAGAACATATTCATCACCCCAGAAGGAAACCTTGTAACTGTGAGCACTCATTCCTTTTCCTTTCCTACCAATCCCTGACAACCGCAGAGAAACAGATCCAACGGGGTGGATGAATAGATAGGTAGGTAGGTGGTAGGTAGACAGCCATAGAGATAATACAGAAAGAGAATTTACTGTGGGAGACTGGCTCATGTGATTTCAGAGACTGAGAAGTCCCATGATCTGCATCTGCAAGCTGGAGGCCCAACACAGCCAGGGGCACAATTCCAGTCAAATTCACAGGCCAAAGAATCAGGGGATGATGGTGTAAGGCTCAGTCCGAGTGTGTGAAGGACCAAGAACCAGGAGAAGAGACGCCATTGTGGCAGCTCAGGTCTTGAGCAAGAGTGGTGCTGGTGGGATACCGGAATCAAGGAAATTTTTGTTGTAATATGTTTAATTGAATTGTTTGTTTCTTCATGAGTCATTTTTAGTAGTCTCTGTCTAAGAATTTGTCCACACAATCTAAGTTACTGTTGGCTTTTTTTTTCCCCTACATAAGGAAGATCGTGTCAAAGAGAGTAAAGGAACTTTCCTGAGCTCATGACTATGTATTTAAAACCAGGTTTGTTTGATTTCCTTGTGCTGAAATATTCCCCATAAAGGGATGGCTTCCCTGAGACAGGCAGGAAGGGTAGGCCAGACCTCTGAACACTTTCTCTGAGGTCCTGAGGGGCCTCATACCAGAGAGAAAGACCCATTCCACCCTCCACCGAAATCTGCCTCCCAGCTTTGGAAAGTAAAAAACAGAAGATGAAAAAATCTGGAGAACTAGTATTTTTATTTCATTTTTATTCTTTAAATTTGTACATATATCAAAATACTCTTCATATATTTTTAGCTCAAATTTTCAATTTTATTTTCTTAATCTATTAGTTTTAGCATCACAATTTTTCTTAAGCTTACTGATTTTTGTTTCATAATCTTATTTTTGAATCTTGGGTGTTTCATTAAGCAGAATTAATGTTGAACAATATTTTTGACTTTTATATTAATTTAAAATTTACACTAAGTGATGTGCTTCTCATATTTTTATCTTTTATTAGAGTGTTGCTTCATGCTTAGATAATACAGAAACTAAAGAAGTCACAGTTCCTGACATCAAGAGGTTTACTCTCCACTAGTAAATGTATTTTATTTTACTTTTTTTTCTTAAGATTTACTTAATTATTGGGGTGCCTGGATGGCTCAGTCATTAAGCATCTGTCTTTGGTTCAGGTCATGATCCCGGAGACCCGGGATTGAACCCCACATCTGACTCCCTGCTTGGCGGGAAGCCTGCTTCTCCCTCTCTCACTCCCCTTGCTTGTGTTCCCTCTCTCGCTGTGTTTCTCTCTGTCAAATAAATAAATAAAATATTTTAAAAAAGATTTACTTAATTATTTTAGAGAAGGAAAAGGGTTAGTAGAGGAGGGGCAGAGAGAGAGACTCCCCGCTGAATGAGGGCTTGAGCCCAGGACCCTGAGATCATGACCTGAGCTGAAATCGCAGTGTTGAACATTCAACCGAGTCACCCAGGCACCCCTCCATTAGTAAATGTATTTTAATTGTTCTTTCTATGCTTCTGTTTTAACCTTTATTGTTATAGTATTTTTATTACCTTTATTCATTAATGAAGTTATATACTAGTAATAGATAACATTTTTATGCTTATTAATATGCTTGATATAGATACTCTGGTTAACTTATTTCACAATTGATTTCTTACACAACACCATGAGTTAGATGTTATTATGCACTTAATTTTGCATATGATGAGATTAAGGTCCAGAAATGCATGTAAATTTACAAAAATTATACAGCAACTAAGAATCAGAGCTGAGATCTAAGTTGCTTTTAACCACCATACGGTCCTGATTAACATTTCAACTAAAAGCCAAGTAATGGTTAACTTTCTCATCAAGTACTTTTTTTTTAATTGAAGTGTAGTTGCCGCTCAATGTTACATTAGCATCCTTTGACAAGTGGTTAACTTCTTAAAGCCTAATCCAGAGAAGTTCTGTGCCTGATTTACCAGGCCTAACAGTGCTAGAATTCTTAGGAATAAAAATGTCTTGGCTCGTAGTGATGTTCTGTCAAGTGAGATGTGACATAAATATTTTTGGTTCAGACAACATAGATCACTTTAGAATTAACTTCCCTTTAGACGATGTTTTTCCAAATATTTCCCTTATTTAAATTCATGATGATTAAGAAAAGTAACAAGTCCTTATAGAGAGAGTTTTCCATGATTTATCTTCCCTGAACATTCTCTCTTAAACACAAAACTCTTTGGCCAGGGATTCAAACATGGTATAGCTAACAACATTGTGATTTAAGTGGAATGTATATGAAACACAAGAGGAGAAAAACAGAAGTGTGTATTTTCAACTCCAACTCATAGCCTGAAGTCTAGGCCAACATTTATAAACTTGTGTATCTCTGAAACTCAACAAGTGTGGGCCACTCTCACCCCCTTTATCCAAATGTTTCCCTTTTCCTGTAATCAGTGTTCTAGTGACTGGCATTGCCACCTACCCTGTGCCCAAGCCAGAAACCTGGAGACCGTGGATGCTTCTTTTTATATTTTACCCCCTTGATCCCTCCTGTTAAACACATTCAACTGATCCGTGTTCATGCTCCTAAATACTGCTTTCTTTTTTTCTATTTATTTCCTGGTTGTGCAGCTCTCACTGCTCTTGATGCACTATTCCTTCTCTTCCCCTGCTGCTTCAGTCTAACCTGCATATTTCACTTGTGTTCTCCACCTCCATTCAATCTCTACACTGCTGTCATGATTCTCTTGTAAAAATTCAAATATAATGAGACAAAAGTATCAAAACTGAGAGACAAAAAATTAAGAATTCTCCACATGACTTTATAGAGCCAACAATGATTTGGTTCCTGATCAACTAACTGCCCTCCCTCCCAACCTCTTGCTCTTGCCTTATATAATTAAGTCTTCCTTCAGGCCATGCCAGCTTCTAAGGATGGATGGGGTCACATTTTTAGTAATCATTTGTTTTACCAATTCATGCCCACACCTGCTAATTTCTATGCCCTCTAAAACCTCACTGAGTACTTTTTTGTGTGTATCCTTGGGACTGTTGCATATGAGCTCATGGACATTCTTCTTGGCTATGACTACCACATGGAAACAATTCTGTTGTTTTTAATCCTTCCTGATGGGAAGACTTTCTCATCCATGTCAAGAATTCTATTTCCCAGTGCTTCCCAATTTGCCACAGATACCCCAAAAATCCAGAGTGAAGTTTGCTTTACTTGTCTTCTCCATAGACTGGTGGCTCATATTAGGGTCTGGTCACTTGTCGTAAAGTCTCACTCTGCTCTTCTGGCCTGTAATTTCATCTGCTAATTTCCTTGTTTTTTTTCTCTTCCTTTTTAAAAAAACAACCTTCTCTAGCAAACCATGCTTCTCCCCTCACTCTTTTTGGTGCCCCCTCTCTAGTTTGCATCTTACTTCCTGGTCTTCATCATGTCACTGTCTTTGATTCCACCATGAAGTCTCCAGGATGGGCACTTGTTTGTATTCCCAACACCTACCACAGTTCCTGGAACACAGGATGTGCTCAGTCAGTGTTGGTTAAATGTACTGAGAATTTCTCTCTTCCTGTGTGCATACAAAAAAGCATGATTTGGGGAAAAATCAATTTACTAACTTAAAAAAATACGGCTTATTTTCCTTAGCTTTGTTTCTATCCAAAAAAATGTATTTTATATAAATTCAAATGCTTGTTTTTTAAGGATCATGACTGTGTGTCAGATTACAAGCTGTAGGATAAGTTAATCTAGGTGACTACGATCATGAAACAGACTCTCTACCTTCAGTGATGTGAGTCATTAATTAGACATCTCATTTATCACAAGACCTAAGTAGAAAAAACAAAGAACAAGACTGAATGCAGAATTCTGGTTTTGTTAGAAAAAAAGTTCAAGGATCTGTATTTAATCAAAACATCCAAACAATCTCCAGATACTGTCTGGCAACAAATTTAGGATTTGCAGAGCTGAAATGTTGATTTGCTTAGCTATAAATATTACCTTGATGAAAGACAGTTCTAACTCTGTCTTCTACCACTTTACATCTGATAAGAAAGTTACTATTGCATGTGTTTCTTAGGAATTCATTAGATGTAACCTTTTTGGAAACATCCAGAGAGACATAATTATTGAACATGAAAAAAGCTATCCAGATTTTACATGAAAAATGCCTACAAAAAAAAGCTGCAAAAAATCCCAGAAAGAACAAATGTAAAAATTTTCTTCAAATCTCAGGACCAATCCAGGAGCCTCATGAAAAAAAAGAAAAAAAAAAAAAAGAAACTTCTTTTGATGTCAACAAGAACTCCGAATTCTCAAGTTTGGGCACAGAGCCCATTCTGTGATATGTTAACTAAAAGAAAAATTTCCTTTCCTAGGCGTCTGCTTTCCTTTTTCCCCATTTCCATGGCAAGCTGTTTCAAGGTGCTTCATGAAAAGCTTCTCAAAACCAATGTGTTCTAAAAGCCACAAGTTTGATGACTGATGAAAGAGCCACAAGAGAGAGAGGTTTTGCATCTTTTCTTTAACAGAGTTCTTGAAAAGCCAAATGACTGGGAAAGAGCATGATTCATCCCCCTGCAAATGCTGAAACTTATGTTTAACTGTCACCTACTGCATTTTGCAGCAGTACCTATTCAAAAGCTACCCAGAATATGCAAGTACCGTTCTGAGGAGGGAGAAAAAAAAACTGAGTCATGATAAATCTCATACTGAACTTTCTTTCATTTATGGAAATTGTAAGTGTTTAAATGTTACAAATACTCACATTTCTATTCACATTATGTGAAAACTCATACAGTGAGTCTTCAGCTATACAGAGCTCCCTGGAAATGAGTTATTCTGAACAGCTGAATGTTCCAGATGGCTTGGGGTTAACTCACTAAGTTCCAGCTAGAATGTAGCAAATATCTCCAAAACAGGCCAGGTTTTATCCATGTAAACTTTTTCAGAACATAGACCATGCTTAGAGGTCAATTAAATTTCACCAAGTTTATTCTCGAAAGGCACACAGTATGCACAGCATTTGGTCCTGTTCCTACACAGAGTAAATACCTCAGGAAATAGGAGTAATTGGTTACTGCTTCTTTGATTACAACCATAATTCCTAAAGGTTCTTAATCTTCCTGGTCAATGTGATACTAGATCATTAGATCTTCTGATCCTTGGATCATTTGACTGAGGGCTGTTTAAAACAGAAGATAATTAAGTGGTCTAATTTGGATGGCTAGAATATGTCATAAACTATTGTATCTTCCTAAAATTCATGTATTGAAACCTAATCATTAATATGATAGTATTTGGAGGTGGGGCCTCTGAGAGATAACTAGGTCATAAAGGCAGAGCCCCCATAAATGTGATTAGTGCCCTTATAAAAGAGACCCCAGGGTCCTCACCCCATCTGCCATGTGAGTACACAGCAACAAGATGGCCCTCTGGATACCAGGAACCAGGCCCTTGCCAGACACTGAAAATGCTAGCACCTTGATCTTGGACTTCTCAACCTCCAGAACTGTGCAAAATATTTGCTGTTTATAAAACACCCAGTCGGAGAGGGAAGAGAAGAGAGGGCATAACTGCAAGAATGAAGTCCTAATGTAGATAAGAGATGGTTGGCCTCAGATAGGAACTGTACAATTTTTCCATTATGAAAAGAGTTTCACTTAACTTAGCTCAATCCATTTATTCAAAAATGAGCATGCCATAAGGGACAAAACAGTAACCAAAAAATAAATTTTGTGGGTAGAGGACGAGACAATTTCATCTGGTTCCATCTAATTTACTAAGGAAGTATGAAGTCATCAGCTCAGTTTTTAACACAGAAGACCGAGGAAGGAGAAAATGTAAAATAGTATAAAAGAGTGAGTGAAAAATACCTACTGTGGAATATGGGAGGATCTTCAGGGCCAGTTTGATAATTTTGTCATTTACTCTACTCAAACATGACCAGTGGTTGTGGCCATGAGATTTTCTTTAGCAACTTTTAGCCACCTGGGTGTAGGTAAGGGTGGTAGAAGGATGAATATGATTACAGTTGTGGTTTTGACAGAAGAATACTAAGGAAAAAGAGAAGGATAAGAGTAAGAGTGTTTGCAGAATCCTTGTGATGTAAGCTTGATAGAGAGAGATGGTGAGACAGTAGTGGATCAATGGACCTCATTTCCCTGTGGATTGGAAGGATGGTTGGAGTGGTAGTACTAGCCCACATCAGCTGCAAGGAACAGGTAACTTTACTGCTGGGCATTTACTTTCCATTTGGGAGATATTCAGTGTCTATTTTCTAAATAACCATTTTGCTGTTATCAGATAAGCATTTCAAAAGTTGTTCTCGGGAGATGCTGTAACACTAACTTTAAAAAATTGAATTTGATTTTTTTAAATGTTTAAAAGATTTTATTTATTTATTTGAGAGATAGAGAGAGACAGGGAGCATGAGTTAAGGGAAGGACAAAAGGAGAGGGAGAAGCAGATTCCCTGCTAGGCAGGGAGCCTGATACAGGGCTCAATCCCAGGACCCTGAAATCATGACCCAAGCCAAAGGCAGACCCTTAACTAACTGACCCACCCCAGTGCCCCTGATTTTTTAAAATTTGACATTAAAAAACAATTTTGCCCTGTTCATTTTTTTTAATGAGGCAAGAATTAAGGGCCCTTCACACTTCTTTTCCTCTGTTCTGTTCTGAATATTTATTTCTGTATTCTGAAGAATAAAAATTTATTATTTATTTTATATTTACTATATTACATTATTATAAATGCATTATTCCTATGTTATATATTTCTATTATTTCATAATATTTACATTTTATAGTTATTTATTATTATTTAAGTAATAATAAACACTTATTCTATTCACCAGTAGTTCCAAATTATGCTGAATAGGTAGAAGACAACATAAATTGTGCATCGCTTTACATTCTGGAACTGTTGGGACAAGAAAATGATTTTATGAAATAAAAGATTTATGAAAATTATTTGTGAATATAGTTTATAGATACTGATCTTGCTTTGAATCAAGAGCCAATTATTTAAACAATAAATAACAGGTCTAGAATTTAAAATTATTTCTAATGAACATTCCAAAACAAAAACTTGCATTTAATCTACTGTCACATATTATCTCAAGTTTCTTAGACATTTCCAGAAATATAAAAAGTAATTTGAAAGATTCTGGTCATAGCCAGCAAAGAATAAGAGAGTTTAGAATGCCCCACTTGCATACTCAAAAACTCAAGATTAAAAAATCAAACTGAAAGTATTTTAAAAATGAAAAAAAATAAAGAAAAAATTAGCTTTTTGAAAGGCTTGTCAAAGAAATGTTTTTCTCATCTTCTTAATATTAAACACAGATATGCACATTCTTAACTTTGACTTACAGTTCTCTGCTTTGTTTAAAGCTCTTTTTGTTTCATATTCCTAATGAACATGGAATCAAAGAAATGTAGCAACACTGAATATTTATAGTTTTATGCCAGTCTATCTAGATGTATTTTAAAGCTTCAATCTATATTTACTACTTCTAGTGATATTAAAGGTCTACCATTTAGTCATTCAATTTTTATTTAATGCTTTCTCTGGGTTTAGCAAAGTGCAATTTACCAGGTTCCTTCACTGAGGCTGTTCCTGTTGATTGGACAGATTCAGTCATCAGTTTAGATCATGGCTCTTTATTATAATAATTATGTGGCACTGAGTAATGATACAGCCTCTCTTAGCCTCCCATTCTGCTCTGTAAATTGTGGATAGCATTCAAACCTACCTCATAAGATTACTGTGAATACTAAATGAAATAAAATATTTAAGGCAGGATTCCTGCCCCTTAGAATAAACAGATGGATAGCTGATAAGTTGTATTATTCTATATCATGCACACAAAGAAAGTCCTATGCAGTTATGTTATATGACATATTACAGATGAAGGGAGGGTGAAGATGAGTCAGGAAGAAATGCGCCTTCCAGACAGTTCATTGGCTATGGAGCAGAGCTTGGGTAACAGGCCAGTAGTAGACTCTTTGGCAGAAGACTGCAACACTGAAGCTATCAGTAGAATAGTGGTTGTGATAGTTAGTTTCAGATCACCCAGAATGATGTTTTAAAAGAAAATTTATACAAAAAGAATTTAAGTATATCCAAAGTAGAGAGAAAAGTACAATTAATCTCTGTACTTTTGTTTTTGTTGAACCCAGACTCAACAATTATTAAGATTTAAAATGGCATGTTTTGAAATTCCTTGCTCTATGACTACATATTCCTCCAAGGAAAAAATACAATTTCTAAAATAATATGTGAATTACGTGTACCAAATTAAATTCTAGTCATGTATTATTCAGCACATATTTATTGGATTCCTCAGATGTACCAGGCACCATGCTGAATGTTGGCATGGAATGGTGAAGAAGACAGACACCTCTCTGTCCTGGGAGAGATCTATTTGCATCACTACAACCATCTCAGAAAGTTCTAATTCTTTCATTTATGCAACTCA
The DNA here is from genome assembly GCA_004023965.1 of Spilogale gracilis. NCBI lineage: Eukaryota > Metazoa > Chordata > Mammalia > Carnivora > Mephitidae > Spilogale > Spilogale gracilis. The sequence goes on along the minus strand of PITA01002585.1, from coordinate 130,801 downwards.
TCAGTTGTTCCATGGTTGCTGAGGGGGCAGAAATGTGATTACTTATTTCAATGTGGAAAAGCAATAAGAGTACCTGACATCTAAACTTAAAAATATATCTGAGTAGATATTGCTAAAGACTAATTCTGCTCGATAACCAGTGCTGCTTTTACTTCTGTGATTGTTTTTCAAAAAAATCTCTATTATTCATAACCTATTCTGGTTTTATATTAATAGTGAGTCTAACTAGACAGTTAAGATTAAATGATTCCAAGTTTCCAAAGATCTTTTCAGATTTAACAATCATATTGGTATCTTACAAAAACATAAAATAAATTTTTAGCTTTACTAGAACACAAACAAAATTGTTATGGTACTAGTGATACAAGTGGAGATACATCATTCAATATCTTGGATAATTTTTGTTTTTCTATTCTAGTTACTAAATTACCAAAGACAATCTCAAAGTACAGATCCCTCCAACAGTTTTTCTGTTCTATTTGGAACTGCCTACTATGGCTCATGGAAGAGCTCCATGGCTTGACATTGGTGCCATATTGTCTGTTGGGAGGTCAGCACCATTTTCTTTCAATCTGGCTGTTTGTTGTGTTGCACAGGCTGGAAGACTGAGAAATGGACTTCTCAGAATTTCTGCCAGAAGAGTTCTAGGTAAGAGCCTTCCAATGAGAGGCAGTGCATGAAACATGGAAGGTGGAAAGGAAACGAGACCACATTATCACGTTGACTGCAATGGAGAAAGAAAACGAGGGTTTGGGCAGGCATGGCGTACTTGCAACAGCTTTCAGGTATTTTCTTTTGAAATCATTCACTTCACTGTTGGAAACAGTGGTGATTGACTTCAGTTTCTGGCCATTTCTGTAGCTTTCTGCCTTCACTAATTCTTTATGCCGAATTCTTTTCTATTTATTTCATTTAGACAGAGAGGGTTCTGTTTTCCTGACAGGACCTAGATGATAAATTATTTTTATATTAAATCAGAGGAGATGGAAATTGGGAAAACAGTAGACCTAAAAGCTCAATAGAAGTGTTTTTATGATTGTGTCATGTTGATCTTTTATTTAGGCAAATAATAGGTACTTAAGTACTTCGTGTATCAATTTTAACTCTCTAAAAATAGTATTTGGATAAATTCGATATTGGGAGAGAGGAAGCACACAGACATGAATTTTAAAACAGAGGAATAAATCATTTTTTAGAACATCAAAGCAGGAGCATATAATGTTTTCATTTATATATTATTGGAATTATAAAGCTGATAAAAAGAGAAACATCAACTTATAAGTAAATGTCTATTTTTGTTTTCATATTTTATATTAAAGGGAGACCTCATAATATTCACAGGTCTTTATGGATTTTTTAAAAGATTTTTTCCAGATTGTATATCAACTAATAAATTATAGAGTGCCTTACAACTATATAGAAGTGGAATATTATCAACTCAATATTGACATTAGAATATTAGAATTCTTAGAATAGTTTATTCATTTAGGTATACTATTACTTTATACTATAAAATAAAAAAATTCTAGTCATAGATGTGATCAAATCTACATTATACTTCATTTGTAGAGAGGCTTTATTAATTGAAATTATCTTCGCTCACCCTCCTGAATTAATAACATGTGGCTGACAGTCATCACAGGCTTACAGGCCACAGTTGTTAGGAAAAGATCGTTGCTAGGATACCTTCATTATTTCATCGTCATGTTACACCAGTCTATCAATTAATAAAGAAACACTCAAGTTAATTCTCAGTCACATTTATACACATTCTTAGCATATGATTTCCCTTATCTCCAAGTGACATTTCTCCCTCTAGCATTCACCTTCTACTCCATAAAATATTAAACATGAGGTTATCACATCAGTTTACAAATTACAGCAATGATGCACGTCTTCTACTTAACCTTTTCATTCACTTTCCATCATGGTGAAAGTTCTTACAGCAAATACCCATGCAGAGAGTAAATTATTTTTTCTACTTCTCAGATTTATTTCCAAGAAAATTGATGCCTGGGAAAAAAAAATACATGTATTGAATTGATATCTTTAGTCCTTTTTAGTTCTTTCTAAGGGGAAAAATGGGGAGGGAAATCCCTTTGAAAGTCACTCCTGCATCTTTAGATATTCATAACTATTCCCATGTTATTGCTTTACATTTTAGGGTTATATTCACAGAAGATGTCTGATACAGGGTCTTATAAATACATTTTTTATGACTGTTACATAGCAGTCAGAATCACATGCTGTCTTGAGTTGCCACTTGATAGGGTATTATAAAAATAAATATAATAAATGAAAATTGTTGATAGAATAAATTCATCTCCTTTACACCTGCTTAATTCAGTGTCTACAAATTCCATTTATGCTACCAAAATAAAAGAAATTACATCTTTTCGAAAAACGAGAATGCAACATGTTCCAAAGTGGTCTGGCAAAAGAGAAAATACTGACTCTGGTAATAGACAATACATAAAAAGAAATTTCGTCAAGATTTCATTTAATTTTAATATCTTCTTTAAAAAACCCCAGTTAGGGCGCCTGGCTGGCTCAGTGGGTTAAAAGCCCTGCCTTCGGCTCAGGTCATGATCTCAGGGTCCTGGGATGGAGGCCTCGTTGGGCTCTCTGCAAAGCAGGGAGACTGCTTCCTCCTCTCTCTCTGCCTACTTGTGATCTCTCTCTGTCAAATAAATAAACACAGAAACAAACTGAGGGACTTGGAGGGAGGGGGATGGAGGGATGGGAGAGCCTGGTGGTGGGTACTGGGGACACCTAAAGCATGGAGCACTGGGTGTGGGGAATGGGGAATGAATCTTGGAACACTGGAAAAAAAAATTTTAGTAACAATAAAAAAATAATAATAAATAAATAAATAAATAAATAAATAAATAAAATCCTTAAAAAAAATGAATTCATGGCTGAAAAAAAAAATCCCAGTTAGATAAAAAATAGTGTTAACCTCGCTATACAAGGAAACTGAATATCGTATGGAATAAGCTGTTTGCAAAGCATCATTTAGTAAATTCAACAGTCAAGGAGAGAATTAATATTTCCTCATTTTGACAATAGTTTTATCATTCCTTCAAATTTAATGATTAATGTTTGCCTTTGAACAGTTTTATTCAAATAATATACCAGTAGAAAGCAAGAAAAGAGAAAAACAAAAACCAGGACACCAAATTCAAGGTGTGGATGTCTCAACTTTTAAAACTGTTTTTAAGTAGTTCAACTTTTTTTTTAAGATTTTATCTACTTATTTGACAGAGAGAAACACAGCCAGAGAAGGAACACAAGCAGGGGGCTGAGAGAGGGAGAAGCAGGCTTCCCGCGGAGCAGGGAGCCCGATGCGGGGCTGGATCCCAGGACTTGGGGATCATGACCTGAGCCTAAGGCAGATGCCTAATGACTGAGTCACCCAGGCGCCCCTCAACATGTTTTTATATTTATATGTAAATACCTTAGTGGTGATTGTATCAAAACCCCAAAGCTGACCATCCAGATGGAATCTTTCAAAAAGTTTGCCTGTGCCAAAGACTGTACACAGCTGTTTTCAATTCGCTGAAGTGTATGTGTGGTCCTCCTTTCAGGTCAAAGAAAAATATCTTTCTCTTTTTAAATTTCCATGTGTGGTTTGGCAAATCGTATAGTTAATGTAAGAATATTTTCATATAAAATAATCTTTTTTATCAATCTTGGTGTCCTAAGATGGGTTAAAACAGTCTTCTAATGAAATACAGAAAATTTACTAATGTAGTCAATGCTTTATCAATGTATCTCAAGTGTTACGTGTATTCTGAGGACCATGCAACCAGATTTTTTAAGCTTCAAGAATCAGAAATTAAAAGAAAATAATAAACCAAAGACCAGGTGTTACAGTATTTTTGATGGGATGATTAGATTCCACTATTTTTGTGTTTCATTTGGTGTCATTGGTTCCCTTTTTAGTGCAGATCACTTGGTTTTCCTTGGCAAAGTATGACTGCACTTCATATCTCAGTGTCCTGACTCATCTTGGTCTATACTTCCATCAGATTCAATACATTTTCAGTAGTATTTGTTAGGGCATTAAAACTTTTTTTTTTAGGGGCACCTGGGTGGCTCAGTTGGTTAAGCGACTGCTTTCGGCTCAGGTCATGATCCTGGAGACCCGGGATCGAGTCCCACATCGGGCTTCCTGCTCAATGAGAGGCTTGCTTCTCCCTCTCTCAGTTCCTCTGCTTGTGTTCCCTCTCTAGCTGTGTTTCTCTGTGTCAAATAAATAAATAAAATTAATAATAATTTTTTTTTTAAACTTTTCCCCCTAAAGCTCAAAAAAGGCACTGGGTGGTGACTATGCTTCCCTATGATTTTGGCAAGCTTAACAATCTGAACACATTGTTATTTTCTTGTAGGTTCCACTCTTTGTTTTCAATTCATCATGAAACCTGTGTCTGAAAATAAGATAATATGGTAAACTTCAATGTGAAAATTTCGTGTTTTCATCTACACATTCCTCTTTATTTTAAAACATAAAAAAATTGAAAATTGGGTCCAAGAAATGAGTATCATAACAAGCTATAATCATGAACACATCCTTTCTCAATTTTTCAAAGGGCTCCAACTGCCATTCTCTCTAGATGCTGAAAATACAGCTTTGTCCTTAATGTTGAACAGTAGTATACTCTCACTAATTCAAAATATTAGTCCCTTCTTTTGCCCATTTATGTTTCTAAAATTCTTTTTTATCATAGTTTCTAGTCCTCAGGGGAGAATTGATTCTCTTTTTGCTTATTTCTCAACATAGCCATAGTCCAACAATTCTAAGCTGACATGACACATTCCACAATGACATTTTTTCCTAGTCAACTCAATCAAATATTAATGGCCTACTGTGTGCCACAGACAGTGAAGTTTGGCTATGCTGTCTGCCCACCTCTAATCTAGGTACCATTGTTAAAATTTGTTAAATTGGCACATTTGACACTAAATCACCAAGTCCAAGTTAAGTGGTTGGGACCAGCATTCCACATTAGTCAGATGTGAAATAAGGTACATTTAATCTCACTACATCTTTCAATTATGAGTATCTCCTAAGTGTTACCTCCAGCTCATCTATGTCTCAGAGAGAAGGAACTAAAAGAAAAAAAAAAGAAAAAAGAAGGAAGTCAGTAGACAATGAAAAGACATCTTTATAACCTCCTAGGAGTGTGCATGGTCTTCGTGTGGGGGAAAGGCGATTACTGTTACATGCAAGAATCTGGAAAATTGTAAACAGGAAATAAGAAAGAATGAAGGCCAAAAGGAGAGGAGAATGAAAATATCCAGGAAAAACATTTTATTTACCAGTGTATTTTTTATCTGGTTTATAATTTTGATTCCCAACCACTAGTAAAATATTTCAGAGCTATAATTCTGGAAATTATAGAACTCACATAGAGAGTCAGTGTGAATGCTCAGTATGTTCAAACAAGGAAAATGTACTTCTTTTGTATATTCTCTACTGAAGTATACGTATTTTTTAAAACATGGAGTATATAAGCTGTATCTGAATATTCTGCTTGGATATTCTGAATTCAGAATCATATTTGGTCTCCGAAGCTTCACCTACTGGGGTGAATACTGATATGGAAGCTCTAAGAGGATGCTGTCTCCACACAGACTCAGGATTCCCCACTCTCCTTCAGTCTGTTATATTCATCAAGAGGCAGTGTCTGAGTTTTTAAATCTCTATTTCAGCAGACTATTTCAAAGAGATGACATTCTTATTCAAACTCTAGGCTTAAGATGCTGGAAATCGCCCAGACTTTGGGTAAAAAGAATGGAGACTTTATTTCTAACGCTCTCTGGAGAAGCATAACCTTTTACAAGCAATAATTTACTCAGCAAACAGAAAGGGAATAAATATACTCCCCAAAATACCTTTATTAGGCAACAAGTATCAGTGGTTTTTCTTTTATGTAAACAATGAATATGCTGTGTTTCTGGTGAAGGTGAACAGTCCTTGGCTATAGCAAACAGGACCACGAGTCTGTTCATCTAAAACTGGATTATGTCCCTGCAGGATAGTCTCTCTCCCACATTCGAAAGTGGTGGATTATTTTAGGAAAGTTAGACAGCAGCTGTAAAAACCAAAAACTATAGCATGTAATCCTAAATTATGGCTCTCCACATAGTAATATAATTTTTGGTTTTTAAAAAATTATTGATTCATTCTAATATGATGTGAAATCTATGACAAAGTTTATAACTAGGCATAGTCTCATCCTTGAGATTCATGGTTTGCAGTTAAACAGATGCAAAAAATAGACATCTTGAAGAATGTATGCCTAAAAAGGTATCACGTGAGGAAAAAGTGTTAATAGTCACAAACTCCACAATTATTTTCTTGTGTAAAGTTTGAAGACCAGAGACAAATGCCCCTTAGATTCTTTCAAGATTCCTGCTCATGTCCTCTCATCAAAAAAGAAATGCTCATTATCAATTCTTCAAAAATTTCAGAAGGATTTTTGGCCTTGGATTGAGTCTCTCGTTGTTAATATGTGGCAAATAAAGCATAGAAAAATTTTATTCAACTTTTATGTTCACACACTTACTCAACAGTAGAGTCAGAACTCAGAAAATACCTTGGGTTACCTGACATTGAACATTTATGAATTCTGTAACCCACACTAGGCTCAACAGAATTTTAAAAGTGTAATTATTTTTTTCCCTTATCCTTTCCTGCCAACACTTGAAATGAATTCAACTGCAGTTGCATTAGCAGGATGGACCCAGTGATAGCATACAGAAGTATGAAATTCAGAGAAAACCAGGAGGAACTATATGAGGTCCTACTACATTTCTTCCAGTAAATTCTCTCCTGCTTTATTAGACAAAAAAAAAAAAGTTATTTGCTGTTCAACAGCATTTGCCCACATCAGAAGACTCACACCTAGGAAAATGATTTCTGTTGCCTTGAAAAAATATTTCTTATATCACACATAAGCGTGGTCTTAAAAAAGAAGTTCTACTTGTCAATCAATTCAGAAATAAGCATGAATATTCATTTGTTACTCATTTGAAACCCTGAACTTTTGGACTTCATGTAGCTCAAGGCTTATTGTTTTACAACATGTTTGTGAGAACATAATGAAAGGGAAATTATTCATCTAATTTGGGAGACGTGGCTGCCACATTTTGGTGTGGCATGTGGCCTTTCTATGTACACAATGATGCCCTGCCATGTGCCAGCTTTGCGGCACTGGCATGTCACCTGGCCTGTGGCATCTCACATTCTCATGTTCTCACACTTGCGTTGTGGCCCAAGCAACTTGTCTCCGCCAAAGCCGAAAAGCAGGTGGGGCACATGCTTCAGAGAAGCTGGAATGGCAGGCCGCATGCTTCTCCAAGTGCTGTAAACACCAGGGTTTGTTTGGAAATTTCATCTCCTGGTTACAGTAAACAAGACTTGCTGGAGCATCCAGCAGAGAAGTGGCATGCCCTTTTCTACAAAAAGGAATTTTTAGGAAATAATATAAGTTATTATTGAAGTGCAGAAGAACTTTTTAAATCACATACTTACAGCGGAGCTCTATTTAAATGTAAGCTCTATTTAAATACAATATAATATAAGGCCGTCTGATATCATGATATAATTTATGAAATAACCTCATCATTTATATTCCTTTTTTTTTTTTAATTTTTATTTATTTGACAGAGAGAAACACAGCCAGAGAGGGAACACAAGCAGAGGGACTGAGAGAGGGAGAAGCAGGCTTCCTGCCGAGCAGGAAGGCCGATGCGGGCCTCGATCCCGGGTCTCTGGGACCATGACCTGAGTCGAAGGCAGTCCCTTAACCAACTGAGCCACCCAGGCGCCCCCATTTATATTTCTAGAGTCCAGAGAGCAAACCTTGGAGGATTAATCACTGTGAACTGCAGGGTGGAAGAACACAGCTCTTGAGTTCCGTGCAGTAACGTTTTAAAGGTGAACTGTATAATATTTTTTGTACGAAAAGATCGAATTATAGCATAGCATAATGATTACCTTTTAGCATATCCTTACAACTCTAAAAACCCAATTCTAAATTTAGAGAAAATAGTTCCTATGAAATCACTCTCCTGTCTAATAATTAAAATATAATTGACTACATAAAAAGGAGATAATGTCCAGCACTATCAAAGGTTTCACCAATGTACAAAAACTCTAATAACTTTTATTGAACACACCAATAGCCATGACACAGCAACCTGATTCCAGCATTAAGAGCTTAGCATAAAACTGTGGACTACCTAGCTCATGATTTAATGATTTAAGATTTAATGATTTAAGATTAAGATTCTGTTCTTTTAAATTGAATTATATGCTCTTTAAATATTTTTGTTTCTTTGCTTCTCATCTTATGCCTGAATATTCCAGCCATATATTTTTAGCTCACTTATATTTAGCACATTATGTTGATCATGTGGTCATTTTTTCTTCATGAGGGGACACATTAAGAAAACATAGCTGTATGGAAGGTATGTCCGGATTTATTCTTAACACACACAAATACACAAAGAGTTATAAATATATCAAGAGTTAATTTGGAAATGAGTGGTCAGTATCAAGGAAGCTGGAGTCTACCTCCCAGCTTTACCTTATTCCTTATTTTGAGCTGAGCTCCAGGTTATGTAGTGGTGAAATTAGAAAGATTTCACAAAGATTTTTCCTTCCACAATTATGGTTCTAAATCAACTGATTTTGCCAGTTCAGAATTCTCACTTCTCCAGGCTATAATATGCAACACAATTGTCTTGAGGATATTTTAGGAGTTCTCATCTACAAGGTAGAAGATCTGCTTTGATTTTTATTAATGAAGCTTCCATCCTTAGTGCTGACAGCATAGGTTAGATGACAAAGATAAATGGAACTTTCATTGAGGGCAACAGAAAGAACAGGGATGATGTCATTCTTCTCTCTCTTTTTTTTAATTGAAACATATTTCCAATGAATCTCACTTATAATATGAAAAGGAGTGCTAATGTAAGAGTAAGAAGTGCTTTAAAGCTTTTCTAAGGTAAATAGTGACAGTGGGAGCTTTTTCTTTTCTTTTGGTATTCCTTACCCACACCCCCACCCCCAGATTTGCTGGTAGACATTTTGTGTATCTGTCTCCAAAATTTTACTCTCTACTTTATATGTGCAAAATAAGGTATAGGTGAGATTATGCAAATTTGTCAACCTCTTTCCTCAAATAGAGCAAAATATTCCAATAGCTATAATGCCACCCAGACCATACAATTCCAATAAAAGCTCTAAAGTATTAAAAGTGTTAAAGAAAAAAGCATGTCTTGTTGAAGAAAAAAATTTTTTTTAAATCTCATGGAGAAGGAGACATTTGAATGTCAGTAGAAATTTGACAGGAGGGAATGTGTAGAATATTTTAGGCAAAAGGAAAACCTTGAGGGAAGATACAAATGCCCAATATGTGCTTGGGAGGTAGCCAGAGGGACAGTTTGTCACTTGAAAAAGGCAGAAGGAGAGCCGGATGAGATGACACTAGATGGCCTGGTTGGTCCATATCACAGGTGGTTAGGGTTCAAAGCTGAGGAATATATTTAGTAGGCAAAGAGGAAACACTCAGGTCTGTTTTCAGTTGGAAAGTGATGTTCTGGGAATGATTCTGTAAGAAGAGTTAGTGGTAGGCACTGCCCAGCAGAGGGTGAATTTAAATTTGGAGACCAATTAGATAATATAATAACCCCAGGCAGGTCTAATGGAGTAACAGTCAGATCTGAAGTCAAACTTTAGCTTTGTAACTAAGTAGTCATGTAACCTGGGCCAGGAAATAAACCTTTCTGGCCTCAGTTCCCTGAGATATGGATGACCTTGATCTAAGTGACCTTCAAATTCCTTTAAGGAATAACATTCTATGACTCAAGATAATGCAGAACCTGGAAGTAGTACCCAGAAATAGGAACAGAAAGTAGAAAACAGGAATGAGAGGCATTTCTGAAGAGGTAGATTCTATTCACATTTCTCAGTGGGGCCTCTCGGTATTTCAGGCTCCACAATTCTTCAGTGTGAAAAACTCCCCTGGCACTGCAGGGAATTCAGCATCTCTTGTCCTTTCCCACTAAGTTTGAATAACACCTTGCAGTCATTATGACAATCCAAAAGTCCCATGTATTTCCAGACCTTTCCTAGAGGATTCTGATCACTATCCCCCATCCACCACCCTGTGCATAATAAGCATTGTGTGTCTACTTTAACTAGTATTTGAATATGGTAAAGAACTGAAAGGCTGTTGGTGCCATTAAGAATTCATGTTGAAAAAGACTGTGATTCATTTTGGGTATATTGAATTTGAGGTGCCAGTGAGATATTCAGATATTCCCTTTGTATATGGACTTTAAGGAGATTGGGGGGGGGGAACAGCAAAAACGGTTCATTATAATTTGTCTACTCAACCTTGAGACAGAGAGAGAGAGGATATTGTTCAGATAGTCAGATATTTTATGAAATAAAAGGAAATGTTTTGGCCTTGCTGGAATCTGACTATCTGCTCTCCTCCCATTGAAACTTACCTTTTGGGCCCATACATGTATCAGCTGCTCTCCAGGCATCTCACATATATATTATACACTGTCACTGTAGCTCAGAGAAGTTGAGTCCCTTGCCCAAAATGACACATACAGTGAAGTTCAGGAGATTCAAACCCAGTTCTGTCCAGTTCCAAAATCTCAATTTTTTTCTCTACAACAACGTGACAGCTAGCTGATTTGAATTTTAAAAGTCTATGTTGACATGCAAATTGGCATTATATATTCATGTATTACTCCCACAAGGCCTTCTGAGGCACTGTGCTTAAGGCAGAGTGACGGGTGGGAATTCTAGGCACCATGTTAGGCGGGTCAAAAGCAAACCATTCTGTATATAAATCCCATCAGGGAACATAAGCTACAGTTTGAACAAGGACAGGATTATTTAGACCTGTTCGATTCATTTACAATACCTCCCCAATGACAGAAATAGATTCCTTTTGATCATTGTAATGAAAATCTCAGATCAGGGTACATGACTCAATTTTATGGGGGACTGTTTTCCCTAAGCTTACCGTTAAGCACAGTACACACTTATATGTCCCCTTGTTTCCTTACGTATAGCTTTATTCCATCCATTTTCTACTTGATTATGCATGTTGTTGTATGATCTGTGCATCCATATGTGATGCTTTGGAGATGGCAAGGGCTCCACAACTTTTGCAATTACTGCTTTAGGGCCCTAATTATATCTAGTAGATATTTTAAGATTAACTCCACTAACCTCTATTTGTCTTTTTATACCAAATTCTTTCTCTTCGGCTCTTTCTCTTTTTCCTCCCTCCCTTCCTCCATTCCTTCCTTCCATCCTCCCTCTCTCCCTCCCTCTCTCCCTTCCTAAAGGTATCATGAGGACACACAAATCAAGACTTCAAGACTCATGGTTTTGATGTTGTCTTTGATGCTGTCCTGTCTCCTAAAACAGTGAATTAATTTGCTTTCTTCACCTGTAAATCTGGTGGTATCATTTTTTTTCCCCTTTATTCCCTTCAATTAAATAGGTCATAGGCTCTGGATTGTACTTTATTAGTGGATGAGGAGGAATATCTGATAAAAATAACTGAATGTGATTTTAAAATCTGATTTTAATCATCTTTCTATAATCCCATTCGTGGTTAATATTAACATTTATTTTCAATGTTTGTATAACAAAACCTTGGATGTACATATAAACAACAAATTAGATTTCTCAGTATGTTTATGAGCAGGTAGGTGTTGCAAGTTGGCCAGGTAGAGTTCAGTTGGTTGATCATTTCATTTCTGTTTTGTATAATGGTTTACTGAGGAAAGGTATATTTGAAAAACATTGCTCTCTCATTAAGCTCCTGGAAGAAACATCTGTCTTGTGATGGTCTCAGGTGTCTTACATGGTACCTCCAATACACTAAATCATTCAGTGAATTCTTGTTTCTTTATTTTTCTTCTTTAAGATTTTATTTATTTATTTGACAGAGAGAAACACAGCTACAGAGGGAACACAAGCAGGGGGAGTGAGAGAGGGAGAAGCAGCCTTCCCGCCGAGCAGGGAGCCCGATGCGGGACTTGAACCCAGACCTGCGGGATCATGACCTGAGCTAAAGGCAGCCGCTTAACAACTGAGTCACCCAGGCGCCCCGAATTCTTGTTTCTTGAAGGATATGATTTGGACATAAAAACATTCATGTGGTCCAGATTAGAGGATAGAAGAAAAATAGCTGCTTTTGTCACATGGAGTAGTCCAAATGAAGATTTAAAGAGAAAAGAAAACCAAACTATGTACTCTCACTTTCAGAATTTACAGTAAAATGTGATTATTTAATATGTGCTAGTTATATTAGGTACAACTAAGCCCTAGATACACAGTGAGTTTATATCTGATCATTTCTAAGCAGAAAGGGTTCATATCCCTAAGAGTAAGCAGCAATCTAAATGGAAGCCCAAACAAGTTTTCCTCTCCATAGAGAGAGGTAGACAAAAATGACTTCCAAAGTACAACATGGCTAATCTTGTTGCTTCTATCAGGTAATAACACCTTGATCCTGGGAAATACCTACTCCAGATGTATCTATTAGTTCAATCAGCCTATACAAGCACATACATTATATATATATACACTTTTAATAATTTGGGTTTTGACTTACTTCCTGCCAAAGAAGGATGTATATTTTTGTCTCACTGCAAGTAACAGTTGTAACTTCTCATTGACTATAATGCAAAACTAATCTAATTAAAATATCCCCCTAATGAATTTCATAGTGCACTTCTAATAAATAATTTCTGTCTTTACATATGATCATAACAGACTGGAAAAATCAATATTCTGTTTCAGATATGCATATTTCTAGGAAATACATATATAGAAAGTGATTTTAAATGTATAAGATCAGATGTTAATTCTGAAGGTCAACATTTTAGATTGCAATATTGTGTTTATACAGCAATAAACATTCAACAAAAAATATATCTCATTATTGTCATTGGTAAATTATTTTCTACATATCCATGTCCTATATACATCCTAAATATTAGCTCATGGCTGATGTAAGGCATCCAATATTTTCAGTTGCCGTGTCTTTCAAGATTTAAGTAACATTTTGTCTTAAAATCCTACTCGCAGTATCTCTGGGGATTGACAGTATGGGGCTTGGTCAAACTTACATTTTTCCTAGACACCACTGTTCTGCATTTTTTCTAAATCTTTAATTATCTTCATGTATTATGGCTTTCAGCTATTCTGCTTTCTCTCCCTTGTGTAACCCAGCTACAAAACAAAGCCCCTTTCCTTGATTACTTTAACACCACACACACACACATGCACACACACACACACACACACACACACACACAGAGAGAGAGAGAGAGAGAGAGAGAGAGAGAGGGAGAATTATGAGTTTGTTAAGAAAATTTGAAGGTTTCATCTAAGTGTTGCATACATTTCAAACATTTTCCTAGTGAATATGAGACATTTCTACTGCCATTCTCATCAATGGGAGAATCCCACTAGTCAACTCTTCTCTTGTATCCTCAACAGTGACCCTCCCAGTACATCCCCAAACCCAGCCCCAGAGTCCATCTTTCCATCACCAGACCCCTTTTTCTTTTCCTCTTGGCTACCTCTGTAAGTGAAAATGTAGCATACAGAACTACCTACCTCTTTTTTGGAGAAGTCTTACTGCATTCTAGTAATGTTCAGAGGGCTAGCATTATAGAACCAACACAGATCCATATGTTATTTTGAGAAACAAAACAAAATTATCTTTTCCAAGATAATTCGATGCCATATTTGATGCCATCACTAACAGGTTTTTCTCCTTTGATTAGATGTGCATTACCCAAGGTTATACGTGCATATGGATGAACTGTGTACATGTGTACATTACACTCTCATCTTATTTTTATTCCACCCTCTAGCATTACATCCCTCTGTAGTTAATTCCTGTTAAAAATTGTAAATGTTCTGATTTCCCCAAGCTTTATTTAAGTTATTATCTTGGTGAGGCTAACACTCACTACTGCTCTCAGTCTGTCTTCCCCTTGCACTTAATAAATGAGCATTCTGCTGGTACTTCTCACCTCTCTGTCTTTCCTTAATCCTTTCCACTGGGTCGCCATTGTGTCACGCTGCTGAAGGGATTCACTGAACCTCTTCTTCTAGGAAAATCTTTTGTTTCTTTTTCTTTTCTATGAATATTCTTTTCATTTTGAAGCTCCTCCCTCCTTTTGTTAGCATTTGTCACCAGTGGTTACCCCCTACTTGATTTCAGTTTCTTACATTTTATGCCCCATGTTTTTCCTCCTGCTTTCTGTGATTTCATTTTCTAACATTCTTCTCCCTATATTCTTAATCATAAATAACTCATCCATTTGTTTTGGTCCAACTACCACCTCTAGACAAGAGTTTCCGAGATCTACAACTCTAGTCTCACCATCTTTTCAATCTTGCATTTCAACTCCCCATAGAAGTCAGTTGAAGTATCAAACACTAAACTCATGATTTTCTCACACAAATCTGTATTTTATACTTATTTCTTTATTCTCACTGTTCTTGTCTGCTAAATGTATTCTCAATGCCTTTATTCTACCAGTTAATCAAGTCCATGGGCTGTTCCTTTAACTACATATAATGTTAAACACAAACTTTAACTTTTCTTCCTCTCCATTTCTACAACCACACTATCTCATACATCATTACTATACACTTTAGTCTTTTTATTTTCCTCACCTACGCATTATTTCTCATACTGATTTCCATTCAATAAACTGCTACTTAAGTGTTTCTTTATGCACACTTACCTCCAGGACCTTCCCACTACATTACAATCAGCACACATTTATCTGTATATTTTTTTCTCAAATGCAATTTTAATCATATCACTTTCTGTGATCTGAGATTAAATTTCCATTGTCAGTTTGCCATTTTGGTCTGCTCTGCACATTTTAAGGTCCTTTGTCAATGGCCTTTTCCCCTCTGCAGGAAAACTGGTCTCAACAGGTCTTACACATGCCTGCTGTTTACTACCTCTAGACATAATCTTTTCTCTCTGGTGGCCTTTCCCTCCAAGTCCCTCACTCAGGCTGATCACTTCATTAAGGATTTTCTCAACATTTACTTATTCCAAACAGCCTATGCTGAACACTTGTATTCCAAGACGACCACTTTCTATCTTTACTTTTTCCTTTGCACATGGCAAATGATGACAATGTATCAGACATGATCTTTATAAAGAACAATCCTTCTAGATGGCAAACTCCATGGGGCAAGGAGTATGTTTTCTTCGTATTTTTTTAGACCTTATTACATCAAATACAGTGATGGGTATCCAACAGGTGTTAAATGACAGGTGAGCTATAGAACTAAGCAAAATGTAGTTCAATGGTGAGTCATTAAGAAAGTCACAGTCTTTCCTCCTATAGCTTGCTGCTCTCTCCCTGATGTATCCCCCCACCCTGCTTTTAAAGCTCAATTATTAATTTGAAATAAATGATCAGGGAAGAAGAAATACTAAAAATCACTATTCATTCTGAAGCCCACCCAAGCTGAGCAATGGAGAGGTGACACTCTGCATCAGCCAGCATATCTTTAATTTCTCCCTGCTCCAGCTCCCTATTATCTCTCTCCTGCCACAGCTGCATACTGCTATTGTCAGTGGTAAAGATGAGACATCTCTAATTAGAGGGCAGGGTAAATTGCTTTTATCTACTTTTAACATGCTTTTACATGGCACCTGGTACACAAGCCTTAGCTAGGCAGCCATAATTTGAAAAGCAAATGAATGCTCAGAGAAATACGATACGTTTTTAAAAGAAAATTAAATATATAGAGCAGCAAAATCAACATGCTGGAGACTGCAGGGTTTTAGAGCTGTCAGAGACTTGTACACTTATGTATTACAGTGAATTAAAATAAGCAGTCAGGGTCCATGTACCCTGCAGAGTCCAGTGGCCCTGTCTTTCTTTTTCTGTTGGGAATAAATGGTGAGATTTAAAGTCTAGAAAAATTATCAGTGCAAGAAGCAGATGGATGAAATGGTGAATGAGCTAGAGTGATGATGGTTAATCCTAAGTAACATTTTTTTTTGGATAAGTGACTCTCTTCAGGTTATCTCCTCGGTGGTCTAGAAGAGTAGATTTTAGGTGAAAGAGGAAGAATTTAACAGAACCTTTTTTTTGCTTATATACACATGTAATCACCTTCATAACAAATAAATCTATCGTGTATGAGTTTCTATTTCTGGTTTTAGATTCAATTCTTATTTCTTTAGCAGTCCAGAGCATTGTCAACAACCAGGCAATTTATCAGCTTTTGAAAAAAATAAAACCAAGAGATTTCAACCATAGTTAGAGCCATGGTGTGCTGGACAGTAATGCCATTCAATAAAAACATCTGACATTTATTATTGGTTAGAATACAGATCCTATAGTTTGGGGAGTCTGCATCTTACACAAACTCCATGGGTTCCTCTCCTTCTGATCATTACCAGCAAAAATGCCTCAAGTGTTTCCCTCCAACAGCATCACGGAGATCACGTGCTCTGCACTCTGTGCTATCCTTAGAGCACTGCCTCATGCGTAAGTTCTATTATTGCTACATGGAGCTAAGGTATTCCCCTCCAAACTTTGGCTCCTTATTTCCATGGAGATCCCCTGATTACCGACTATAACTTTCAGGCTGTAAAAACTGGCAGTTCTAAATAATAACTGGGCTACTGTGTTTATTTATTGCTGTCTTGGAACTGAAAAACAACCAGAGTCCTTTAGTGCATTGGGTATAAAGGACTTTCAGCTAAGAGAACTGTAAATACAGTGGTTCTTGTGGGGGAACTGCCTGATTAGGGATCCCTAGTGTCTTCAATTCCCATATGCAGGCATCTATATGCATAGAGAGCTTGTGAATTTCTTTTATTTTTAATATACTATAAGTGAGAGGTTACACTGTAGAAGTATCTCTAATTTAACTAATTGAGCCATATGCAAGATTAGAACCTGTGCTTTCATTGTATTAAATACTGCTTAGACTCTACTGATTCCTATTTTACACTTTGTAGTAGTCATTAGCATGGTTGGTTAAAGAGTTCTCTGCCTTCCATGCCCAAGTCAGGATTTCACTTTCTGACCCCTCCATCAATGGGTGTGCCTATGTGACTATTTCTGACCAGTGATGCATGAGCAGAAATGTGAGACTTTCCAGATGTGAGACTTTCCAGAGCTCTCCCCCTTTTTCTGCTTAGGCAACCAATAATGTTCATGATGGTGGCTGATCCATCAGTTTGGATCCGGGAGTGAAAACCAAGGCGAAGAATTCAGAACTGCTGTTTGTCACATTGCATAAACAAGAAACTGAGTTTGCTGTTTTAAACCACCGACGCTTCAGTGCTTTTTGTTATTATAGCATTATTTTGCCCACGTTGATAACTGCGCTATTGTTGCACAATTCACATTCTGAGTGTGGTCCCACCTACCGTACTTTTAATTTAGCTCCCTCAACACACTTTGATTATAGTACTTAACAGCTAAATTACATTTATTCCATCCTTTATTGGTTTACAATTTTCCTGAGGACAGAGGCCTCTCACTCATTTTTATCTTCCCAGCCCTCAGTATATTGCTGCTCTACTGTAGATGCTTAACCCTGGATTTGAACTGAATTCAATTTATCCTGTGTTGATGTTTCATCTCTGTGCTCAAAGGATGAATGAGTTAGAGTGGCAATTAATTTTAAGGAGTATTTTTTTGGGTAGGTACCTCTCCTAAAGTTCAAAAAGGCAAAAACTATAGAGTCAGTCTGATGTAGTAGCTTATACATTGAATTTAGCAGGTTTGGCATGAACTTCTGATTCTAGTTGAGTGACATCCAATAATTCGTTTTGGAAAATATTTATTAGTTGTCCACTTATGCTATGTCAGACAATATTCTAGACCCTGAACATACTAAGAGTACTAAGTGCTCCTGAAGAATTAATAAGGTCATGGTAGGTCATATGAGTTAGATCTGTATTTTACTTAATAAATTTGTTATAAGATTTGAAAGAAATAATATACGTATAAGAGTTTTGTAAATTTCAAATCATTTATAAATGTAAATATATGATATTCTATTTTAAAATTCTGAATAATACTTATTTACTAGTAATTATTCATGTGGATGTTTAATAGTACACCATTCTATGTATGCAATGACTCATTTCAATGTAACTAATCTGGCCCACAAAGGAATAGCTTTAAAGCTACTATAAAATTTTAGATTAGTGTTTTAGTTTGGAAGAGGGTGTATGTATAAAAGAAAAACAAGAGCCACAAATACAATTTTAGTTTGGCAGAATGAAAGTTCTAATTTCTAATTTTATAAAAGGCAACGTATCCTGGAAATAGGAATTAAGTAATTAAAAGTAGCTCAGAGGTAGGGAGAGACAATGACTGGGCCTACCAGGTGACATAAACTGTAACCCTTGGTCATAAAATAATTGATACAAATGCATATAATTCATTCAAAAGAGAAAGACTTTGTGATTTTTGAACATAAAGAAACAATATATATTCAAAGACAAATTTGCGCTTAATGTGCCAGAGCCAACTAATATATATATATAAACACCTGCCAAAAAACTACCTTTTAGTTTTCCGGCAGCAGGTTTAATGGAGCATTGCCTGAATTGCAGTTTACTTCATAATATCTCGGTGGCAGGAATGGGGCTGCCTCACAGGCTCCGAGGGAAGTATGCATGCTCTACTTGATTTATCAAATACATCAATTTATTTATTGTGCATTTTAGATATAGCATCAGTAATTATCTGTGGGATTTACTCATTTATTCATTAATTTGTTTATTCAAGAAATGTTAATTAAGTGTCCCATTCTGTTCCAAATGTTGTCCTGGGCCCTGTAAATACAAAGGTGAGTTTCACATAGTTTCTGCCCTCAAAGAGCTCAGGATGTTTTGCAAATGTTACTATTTTGTACAAAGACATATATTAGGTTGAATTTAGTGAAACTGCTACAGTCATGATAAAATAAAAAAAAAAAAAAAGACCTGTAAAATGAATATTTAGCTTTTAAAAAGACCAAAAATCTAGTCGGCTACAAATGAAACAACTAGATAACTGTGTGACTTCTTCATACTTTTTAAATCTTGTTATAAGTAATAAACTGATCACAATTCAATAACCCAGCAGTATCTTCTGTGCTTATGTATATTCTGCATAGCAAGGCTGCTCTGTCAGAAAGTGTAAAACGTCCTGCAAAAGAAACAGGTATGGCCAATAACACTTGTAAATTCACAGGAAAGTTTGGAAATGGGCTCCTTGCTCAGCAGGGACCCTGCTTCTCCCTCTCCCTCCCCCTCTGCCTGCTGCTCTGCCTACTTGTGCTCTCTCTATCTCTCTGTCAAATAAATAAATAAAAATCCTTTTTAAAAATTTAAAAATTAAAATTAAAAAAATTTTAAAAAATTTAAAAAACCTTCCTTTTCTCTGAGACAGGTAGTACAGCTGAGCCTGAACTCTACAGATAGAATAAACTGCTCTGGATTTGGTGGTAACAGTGTGAACTGACTGTCTTTGTTCTGTGAAGACGGCTAGGGCTGACAGGGAGCCAGGCAGGCCCATGGTCCACTGTAAGATTCCAGAACAAGTGTGGGGGCAATTGCTGTTGCCTGCCATTTCATTCTGTCTCCATGTACAGCAGCTTTTTAGATGAAATGGATGTGAACTTCCTTCAGCTCTCTGTGTGAGTCCTGACTGGCCCGTGCTATTAGGGCAGCCTCCATACCCTCTCAAAGTTTCTGATTCAGAGGGCACTTGCGTGGCTCAGTTGATTAGCAATCTGCCTTTGGTTCAGGTCATAATCTCAGGTCCTGGGATCAAGCCCTGCATCTGGTTCCCTGCTCAGCGGAGAATCTGCTTCTCCCTCTCCCTCTTCCTCCTCCCCCCTGCTCATGCTCTCTCTCTAACAAATAAATACAATCTTAAAAAAAAAAAAAAAAAAAAAGGGAATTCAGGAATGAGCTTTGCAAGCCAGGCCTAACCTAATCAGTCACAGTATTCTCCTAGTTATAGGGTTTGGTTCAGGGAAGGGCATCTGGGGCATCTGATCTGATTTGCTCTAATCTGAGACTTGCAGTGGGCTCCTGGTTCGTTGTTCGAGAAAGAGAAAGGATCTCTCTCCTTGGGTGTGAATCAGAAAGCACATACCTCTGAACTCTACTAGTAGCCATCTTGTGACAAGGCAGAAGCTATTTTATAGGCAACAGAGGAAGGTAGAGGCAAGAGAATGACAAGGCAATGAAGCCAAAGGCCTGTGACACTGTGAACTCCTACTTTTTTTTCCCACCACTCTCTAATGGCAATAAAGTCCTGTTAATTCAGTAGTGCTATGAATGAATTAGAGATAGGTCTAATTGGATCTGGAACAGAAATGATGGTGTCCCCTCCCCACAGTCACTATCTCCAATAAAACAACTCTCCTCACCAGGCGGGTGACTAATTGTAGAGAGCTACCTGATGAGACAGCTGGAGGGGAGGGAGAGAAAGACTGCCCCCATCAAGTGTGTAGCCCAACCCTAGGAAACTCTCAGAATATCCTGGACAACATTTGATGAACAAAGTTAGTGGGGCACTTGCCATCATACAATGGGCTACTGATGATAATATTGTTGAGAGAACATTGATTTTTTTAAAAAAGATTTTATTTATTTGACAGAGAGAAACACAGCTGGAGAGGGAACACAAGCAGAAGGACTGAGAGAGGGAGAAGCAGGCTTCCCACCAAGCAGGAAGCTCAATGTGGGTTCTCGATCCCGGGTCTCCGGGATCATGACCTGAGCCAAAGGCAGTCGCTTAACCAACTGAGCCACCCAGGCACCCCTGATTTTTTTTTAAGATTTTATTTATTTATTTGACAGAGAGAGATCACAAATAGGCAGAGAGGCAGGCAGAGAAAGAGGGGGAAGCAGGCTCCCTGTTGAGCGGAGAGCCTGATGGGGAACTCGATCCCAGGACCCTGAGATCTTGACCTGAGCTGAAGGCAAAGGCTTAACACTTTGAGCCACCCAAGCACCTAGAGAACATTGATTTTTAATCCATTATCTCAGGTGTGCAATGGTATGTAATCAATGTACTCAATCTAATTTGTGTCTTTTCTTCCTCCTGAAAACTTAATGTAGTCAATTCTAGAATTATTTAAGTCAATGAAAGATTTTTCCTCTTCTATAAATCCTTCCTTCTTCACTTAGTGTTAGACTTTCTTTATTATTTCTTTCTTACTTTATGATATTTTATAAGCCCTCTCTTTAAGATTACTTTACAATATTTAACTTTTTTAAATTATTATTTAACCAGCATTGTGGAATAGAGAACAGGAGATCATAGGTTGGTATGATCCTCAGGTATGGCTATTCCCCATATTTGAATTCTGGTGACATGGCTGCCCTCTGTAAGCCTCCACTCACTGGTACCCCCACTCTATCCCTTGGTCATGGTACTAAAACCCCAGATACGGTCTTTTAGCTTCTTTCATGCTTCCTAGACTTTTATTCTTTTCTCTCTCTCCTTTCCCCACCAAGACCAGAGAGAAATAGAGTATAGTTTAGTTTTGTTTTTTCCCACTCCATGCCATAGTAAAAATAAAACTGGTTATGAAAATTCTTTCCTCTCCAAATCCATGTCTTATGCAAAAATTTGGGCTTTGTGTCCTAGAAAGATGACAGTTAGTTTCATTTGTCTTCATTTGCATTTGCCTGTGCATCACTTCTCTACGGTGCTGGAGTCCAAGGTATAGTTTACGAGAGAGAGAGAGAGAGAGAGAGTCTGTGTGTGTTATTTGGGGTGGAGGTAAAAGGTATTTTGGGGATTAATAAACATCCTTGGTAAATATTATACCACTATAGCCTATCCAGCAGTGGTAAAATATTTATAAATGCACATTAGTGCAAAAATGCATGGCATAGAGATAAATGTTTCAGAATGTCACAGAGAAGGAGGAATTCAGTGAAAGCC
Organism: Spilogale gracilis; assembly: GCA_004023965.1. NCBI lineage: Eukaryota > Metazoa > Chordata > Mammalia > Carnivora > Mephitidae > Spilogale > Spilogale gracilis. Next base: position 108,790 of record PITA01002585.1, on the reverse strand, counting down.
AGGGAGTCAGGGAAGTTTTTTCGTTTTTTATTCTTTTTAACATTTTATTTATTTATTTGACACAGAGAGAGAGACACCTAGAGAGGGAACACAAGAGACACCGAGAAGGGGAGTGGGAGAGGGAGAAGCAGACTTCCCTCTGAGCAGGAAGCCCAATGTGGGGCCTGATCCTGGGACCCTGGGATCATGACCTGAGCTGAAGGCAGACACTCAGTGAACCACACAGGCACCCCATCAGGGAAGTTTTCATAAAATAAATAAATTAAAAGTGAAATTAAAATAGATGTATCTAATATGTCAGCAAATTCTAAGATAGAAGAACAATAAAACCAAAAGCACAGATAAAGGAAGAAATAAATGTGCCCTTGGAAAAGTGAGAAAGTTAAAATGAGTCTTTTCATGATATTTGGTGGATGGAATCAAGAAAGCACATATGTGGTTGGGATGGGTTGTAAAAGATCCTGAAAATGAGGCATATTGGTCTAGATTTCATGAAATAGACACTTAGCACGTACTTCAAAAGTTTACTATATAATTAGAGCTGTCTTTCAAGGAATGAGTACATGGTGTTTAGTGACTTATTCTTCATTGAGTACACCATTAAAAAAAATTAAGCAAAGAGTTAGGGAAATGGCAGAAATGTGGGAAAGTTAGCCAAGCCTCTGTAACAGACATAACTTAGTCCAGCTTCTGGTTGGCAAAGTGAACTTGATGTCTGTGTGTTCTGGGTCAATACTGCATCATTGCAATTAACTCTGACTCTTCTTTACATCAGCCATCCAGTGGCCAAAATTTAGAAATGTTCCCAAATCTTTCTTCAGTGGACCCAGCCAATTCCCATATTAGAGGCATCCTATGCAGCTGCACCTATAACTGCCGTAAGTGTCCTTCTACAAGCATGAGTAGTTTGCTGTTCTTAACAGGTGACTCTTACAACAAAAACATTTTTTACTAATTATATAAGTTTTTAAAATGAATATTAATTGTATTAAAGGTACAAACTCATAAGCCTAGTTCTTCCTTAACCTGTTAAATTCAAATTATATAATAAAATTTAAGAGCTACGGCATTAAAATTAGAATAAGAACTACTGCATTAGAATTTAGGCTGAGGTCCCATTTTAAGGTTTTAGATAGCTTTGCAAACTATATCATGTTATGGTATTTTAACAATCAGTGTTAGAGGGCTTTTTAATGTGAGCAATTCACTTTCCTTGACATTTTGAGCTGCCTTAATAAATTCATGTTTTAAATTTCCTTGTTAAGTATTTCACATTTATTGATTAGCAAATAAAATCTATCTGAGTAGCTACATAGTGGTTGTAGAATTAATACATTAAATTTATGGATATGGTGAGTCTGAAGTTATCTTAAATGTTCCAGTATTCTTTAATGTATAGGTCCTCTTTCAAATTTCAAATAAAAACTTTGAAATAAAAACAGCAACTAAAGGCTATCACTCAGACACATGTTTAAATTTAAATCTGTTAGAAAATTCACTAGGCTAAAATCTCTTAAGTATTACAAGTTCCTAAGTTATGAAAATACATACATCACTCTTTATCACAAAATATTGAGTTTATGAGTTTGATTTGGTTCATCATTTCTACATTTAATTCTGTATTTTCTCCAGGGTTAAAAAATATGCATATAGGAAGCCAATTGTGTCATTCCAAATAATTTGGAATTCCCTTTCCAGACAAATCTTGAAGTTATCTTCTCAGTTAGTCTTGTTGCTTTTTAACTAGAGATGCGGCCATTGTGAGAGCTGGGGATGCGGATGTCTGAGGATATTATCCTCAAGATTAGGAAAGACAGTCTGTGCTACAAATGAAGAGGTCTCTGGCTTTGGATCTATAATGAAGTTGCACTTTGCTAAATTCTTTTTATTTAAAGAAGCTAGCAATCCACCCTGAAATTAACTAACTTCCTTCATACTGCAGGTTTTTAATTTTTTAAATTTCTTTGGCTCCTTTAAAATCAATATCCTTTAAGATATTAAGTGACATCAGATTTGATTTAGCATTTTTCCTTTTACTTTTCTGGCTCCATATCATTCTAACATTCAAATTACAATACCAAATGGTGAAATGTTGTCTAAGCAAAGAGGAAGAGAAAAATCTGCCCTCACTTTATATTCTTTTAATACACCAATAAATCCATTACACAGGGCACCTGGGTGGCTCAATTGTTAAGCATCTGCCTTCAGCTCAGGTCATGATCTCAGAGTCCCAGGATGGAGCCTCACATCAGGCTCCCTGCTTGGCAGGAAGCCTGCTTCTCCCTCTCTCACTTCCCCTGCTTATGTTCCCTCTCTAGCTGTGTTTCTCTCTGTCAAATAAATAAATAAAATCTTAAAAAAAATTACACATTATGCCCTCTTGAAATCGATGTATCTCGAGAATACTACAGTGAACAAAAAATGGTTCTTGTCCTCAAGGAATATAAGTCAAGTTAGGAAAAAAGAAAAGCAAAGAAGTTGCAAAGCCTTGTGTAGGTCCTGGCTCTGGAACTAATGGGAAAGAAGACTGAATCTTTTCTCAGAATAATCTAGGAATTCTTCTCAGAGGAAACACCTTTGGTTGCTGCATTAACCCTTCAAATCACTTTAAGGCTTTCTATTGGAGTAGTGCTGAGGAGTAGCTCTCAGAGTGCCCCAAGTGGAAACAGCATCAGCATCACCTGGAAACTTACTACAAATACCAGCTCATCACCTCACCTACTGAAACAGAAACTCTTAGGTGGGGCCCTGTGATCTGTATTTAACAAGTTCTCCAGGTGATTCTGATGCACACTGAAGTTTAGGAACTACTACATTAGGAATACCACTAAAGTAGATACAGTCGATTTAAATTATGTGCATCAGAGAATGACCATGTTCAAAAGTGAGCTTATCTAACTCATAAGATAAACACTGAAGAGTTTTATAAACAGCTGATTGTTTAGTGAAGACCACCAATTTTGGTTTTGGATACTGAACTTCACTGTAAACTGATTTTTAAAAAATGGTGCCATATTTCTCAAATGATAACTGGTCAAATGTTGCATTTAAGCATCTTCAAGTGATTCTGAACTTGGGTAACTCTAGATCGCCTGTTATAGGACTACCAGCAAAAAGATGAAAAACTGATGGTCAACGATCTTTGAATTATGTATCTTACAGCAACTCTAGTTCCTAAAACCACAAAGTAAAAAGTAAGCAAAAAAAAGCTACTAGTGTACTTAATGGTCTTCTGTTGGGAAAACATAAAACAGAGATAGGATAAGCAGGCTTTCAACAGGACAGCAATTCATTTAGTGCAAAATTACTCTAAGTGAATCCTCCTGTAAATCACTAAAAATACTACATGAATAAATGTGCCAAAGAAACAAACAAACAAAAAGCATGTACATGGGGCGCCTGGGTGGCTCAGTCGGTTGGGCGACTGCCTTCGGCTCAGGGCATGGTCCCGGAGCCCCGGGATCGAGTCCCACGTCGGGCTTCCTGCTCGGCGGGAGGCCTGCTTCTCCCTCTCTCGCTCCCCCTGCTTGTGTTCCCTCTCTGGCTGTGTTTCTCTCTGTCAAATAAATAAAATCTTAAAAAAAAAAAAAAAAAAAAAGCATGTACAAAATTCTACCTTTAGCACTTCCTGACATGTTTAACAAGTTCCAAATGCATCAAGATCAAGATCTTTGATACAAAGTGCCCTTTCTCCCCATTTCCACCCCCAGAGAACCAGAAGAACAATAGTTCTAAGATTTACAAGAAACCACATTAGATGAAATAGGTTGCACCCCAATTGCCAGACACAAGATTATTGTGCAGAGAAATTATTCCCCCAAATAATGCCCCAGCCTTAACAATAAGACAGAAGTTTGGCAATCCACTATTCCCAATCAAGTCTACATTTAGGCAGAAAGATAAGGAAAGCTATTCAGAAATTTGGGGATAAAGTTGTAAAAAGTCCAATTTGGGCATAAATTATTAAAAAATAAAATTTCAAAGCCACTTTATAATTTGTAATAACCTAAAAAGGGGGGGCACCTGGGTGGCTCAGTTGGTTGAGCAATTGCCTTCTGCTCAGGTCATGATCCTGGAGACCCAGGATGGAGCCCCACATCGGGCTCCCTGCTCGGCAGGAAGCCTGCTTCTCCCTCTCTCAGTCTCTCTGCTCGTGTTCCCTCTCTGGCTGTGTTTCTCTCTGTCAAATAAATAAATAAAATCTTTTAAAAAAATAACCTAAAAAGGGTCAGTTTGGTTTCTTTTTCTTTTTTTTATATATTTTTATTGTTACTTACATTTTTTTCCAGTGTTTCAAGATTCATTCCCCATTCCCCGCACCCAGTGCTCCACGCAATAGGTGCCCTCAGTACCCACCACCAGGCTCTCCCATCTCCCCACCCCCCTCCCTCCAAGTCCCTCAGTTTGTCTCTGTGTCCAAAGCCTCTCTTGTTTAGTTTCTCTCCCTGAATTACCCTACTTTCCATTTGCTTTCCTTCTCCTACTGTCCTCTACATTACCCCTTATGCACCGCAAGTAAGTGAAACCATGTGGATTGGAAGAGATTATGCTGAGTGAAATAAACCAAATAGAGAAAGTCAAGTCAGTTTGGTTTCTAAGGCTAATTCCTCTTTTTACCAGAAAATCTTAATGTTTATAGATTAAGACAATGTGATTCTTATTACAATTAAAAATTAACTTTCTAAGAAACCCCCAAATATCCACTATGTGTCAAGTACTCATATTAGTACTTAAATTTCGTGATCAAATCAATATGCATACAAATCTCCTACATGAAAGTAGTCCAATGCAGAAAGATAAAAAAGCCCCTGTGCAAGTTAAGAACAAGAGCTTCAGGTGCCTGGCGGCTCAGTTGGTTGGGCAACTGCCTTCAGCTCAAGTCATGATCTGGAGTCCCAGGATGGAGTCCTGTTTCGGGCTCCTGGCTCCATGGGGAGTCTGCTTCTCCCTCTGACCTTTTCTCCTCTCGTGCTCTCTCTCACTTTCTTTCCCTCTCTCAAATAAATAAATAAAATCTTAAAAAAAAAAAAAAAAGAACAAGAGCTTCTCTGGGTTTCAGCAAAAATATTTACAGGTTGAAAGAAGAAAGTAGTTTCTTCTTCACACAGAGAGTAAAATAAAATAGAATAGAAGAATAAAATAAAAGGATAGAATAAAAAAGAATAGAATAAAAGGTTAACATGTTATGATCATCTCAATAGATGCAAGGAAAGGATTTGGCAAATTTTAACATTCACTAATGATAAAAACTCTCAATAACTTGCTAAGAAATGTACCTAGATAAAATAAAGTCCATATACAACAAGCCCACCGCTAATATCATATTCATGGTGAAAGATCTAAGAACAAGACAAGGGTGTGTACTCTCACTACCCCTATTCAACATAGTACTGGAAGTCCTAGCCAGAGCAATTAGGGATAAGAAAAATAAGGAAAAAAAATAAAAAAGCATCCAAATTTTAAAAAGTAAAATTGTTTAATAATTCTATTTACAATACCATCAAAAATGATAAAATTACTTAGGAATAAATTTAACAAAGGGGGTAAAAGATCCATACACTGAAAATTGATAGTCATAAAAGAAATTGAGGAAGACAGAAATAAATTGAAAGGTATCCTGTGTTCATGAAATAGACAAATATTGTTTAAATGTCCATACTACCCAAGGCCATCTATAAATTCAGTCCAAGCCCTATAAAAATTTCAATGTCATCTTTCATAGAAATTGAAAAAAACAATCTTAAAATTTGTATGGACCCACAAAAGACCCTGAATAGCCAAAATAATCCTGAGAAAGAAGAATAAAATGGGAGCCATCATAACTCTTGATATCAAACTTTACTGAAAAGTGATAGTAATCAAAATAGTATGGTGTTGGCATAAAAACAAACAGACCAATGGAAAGGAATTGAGAGCCCGTTAAAAAAAAACAACAAAACTATGCATATATAACTGATATTTGACAAAGGATCCAAGAACACCCAATGAAGAAAGGACCATCTCTTTAATAAATTTTGCTGGGGAAACTGGATATTCACATGTAAAAGAATAAAGGCAGTGTACTGGGTGAAATAAATCAGACAGAGAAAGACAAATACTGTATATTCTCACTTATAAAAAGGTTGAACTCAGAAATAGAGGGGTGGTTGCCAGGAGCAGGAGGGTGGGGAAATGGGAAGATGTTGGCTAAAGGATACAAACTTCCAGCTATAAGATGAAGAAGTTCTGGAAATGTAATATAAAGTATGGTAACTCTAACACTGTACTATATATTTGAAAATTAAGAGAGTAGCTCTTACATGCTGTTGCCACAAAAAAAGTAAAAGGTGGTTGTATGAGGGGATAGAGATGTTAGCTGACTTTATTGTGGGGATCATTCTGCATGATATATGTATATGCAAAATCACTATACTACAAACCTTAAGTTGACATCTATTACAATAATATCTCAGTAAAGCTCAAAAAAATTATCAGTATAACAATGTTTAGATGGGATGGTTTTAACATGTGATAAAATTTGAAATGTTTAATAATATACCAAGGTTTAGAATTTGGCACCCATTTTGTTTCATTGGGAAGTATGGAATATAGTCCTTGATTTAGTGAGCCAACATTGGGTTGCCTCTTCACTTAAGGGTTACATCTGGGGGATAAGAAAAGAGCAGAGGTTTGCCTGGGCAACTCAAGTCGGTTAAGTGTCTACCTTCGGCTCAGGTAATGATCTCGGGGCCTTGGGATCGAGTTCCGCTTCCCCCTCTACTGCTGCCCCTCCCCCTCTTATGCTCTCCCTCTCACTATCTCAAAAAAATAGATAAAATCTTTTTTTAAAAAAGAAAACAATAGGACAAAATTTTATTTCAGTCTTAAAAGTACAAAAGAGGGGGCATTATAAAACTCACTTAGAAAACTTGTTGAGTTTACAACTGAATGTTTTCCAGTACAGTTAAGGCACACTCACGAGCAAAGAGGAGATTTTTATCAGTAAACAGGAAAATCACTTTATACTGTGAATCGATAATTTTCCATGTCATGAAATCTAACACCAAAAAATATATTAGATAAACACAGTCTATTAATTTCTAATGTAGACCACATCAAACATATTCTATCATGTTCTGGTTTATATGCAATATATCATAACATGAACTATAGGAACCAAAGAAGTTAGTCTTATAATAATAAATAAATAAATAGCAATACCATTTAAGTAATAAATGGTATTGCTATTTAAGTTCTAGCGCCTAATCTGTAGCAGTGAATTAGCTCTATGATGGACAGTAAATAATAAAACTGCTATTGCTCCTGCAGTGATATTTTAATAAACACCATAAGGGTAGACGTCCAAACTAAAACATTTTGTGTGAAAGTTACTGAATGACATCGTATTCAAACCTGTTTGGGGCAAGATAGAAAATATGCCAGATTTCTTCACATGCATCTCTCATATGGAATTATTTCCCACAGAAAGCTGCCACTCCCAAAGTAAAACATTCCTTTGCCAGTTGGTCTTCTGTCTGGAATAGCAAGGCTACTTCAAATCTTAGCGCGCCCTAAATAATGGACCTCTGTAGTTTGCACCAGCTAATTCCCGGTGCAGCCTGAGCTCCCAGCTCTTCACGTCCATACACTGAAAATTAACAGCAATTTTTCATTATGACACTGGGACTCCAACTGTGCTCATAAGTGTTTCAGAAAAAATACTGCATGATATGATTTCCATACATACACATATTTTTTGACGTTTCCAGTACTGCATTTTTCAGACCCACTTATGTAAATACAATGATACTCTATTAGAGGGGGAATTATCATTATATTTCATTTTAAATGTTTAAGAAAGAAAAACCTCATAGCACAAATCTGAACTAGCACATTGTTTTCTTGATTTACAGGGTTTGAAGAGATACTGAATGAATAGCCCTCCCTAAAGCAATATTTCATGTACTTTCTATAGGTCTGTGAAATTTCTATAATGCAGCAAAATAAGCCTTGCCTCAGGTTTAATGTCTTCTGTTTATTAGCAGAATACTGTGCACCTGCTCAAGACACCTGCACACTTTAACTTAGCATTTTAAACCAAATTCAATCAAGTATGCATTAGCACACTGACTCACCATCTAGTACATTAAGGATTTAGGGTTCAATTCATAAATTGCTTAGCAAGATGGATGTCCCCTCTCTCCTGCCTCCTTGTTGCTCCCCCGGTCCCACCACCCCATGCGGGGGATTATCTATCACAGTAGAACGGTAGCTTTATCCTTACTGTCAAGTGGAATTAGGCGGTTATTTAACTCTTGAAGGCAAACCCATAAGACTCATGGTCTGTTGTTCATGAGACAACAGGAATTTTATTTGTGATTATAAATAGGCATATTTTCAAAAGGAAACGTCCATCAATCATGAGAACATGAACCTTGTGCGTGACAATTTTTCTTTTCATTTGTAACAGCAGCTGCCAAGTCTGTTTCCTATAGGTAGCAGAAAAAAACGGGAAGCCCTTTTTATTTTTTCTATCTAAGTTCAGGTTTATTGTCATTGTTGCATGCTTTCTCAAAATATATGTATCTATTTTTCAAGTAAAATATGACACATTAGTAAAATATGGTATTTCTTTTTTGAATGCATGCTCTCATTTCTCTTCTGCATCTGTGAATACTCATTCTTAGCTTCCTTAATCAGCTATTGCTTTTCGGTCTACCTTTTATATTTACCCATTCAGCAAAAACAAACATACAAATAAATAAATTTTGCATTATTACTATCTTCCCAGCACCATTGTAGGTGCTGGTACACAGCATCCAAGATGATAGAAAATGTTCTCTGCCCTGGTATGAACTAGCATCCTAGTGGTGATAAAGGGAGATAGAAAATAAATGAGTGAATAAGCAGATAAATAAAAACGAGGATATAAATTAACATGATGGTAAGTGATATGAAAGAAATAAACAGAATTATACAACAGGAAATTAATTTGAGTGCATTTCACAGTTTTTTTTTAATTCAATTCCATTAATTTTTTTTAAATTTTTATTTTTTCCACTAACTTTGAATCCCATCCTGTTGGATAATGAGTCTACAAAGGTAAGCTGATTTGATCTGCACCTGGACAGAACTCACATTCCAGCAGAGAGAGAGACATGTAAACAAATACAATAGTCTGTGATAAGGACTATCATAAGTTCTCTCCAGTGAATGGAATGGGGAAACTCTCCTATGTTGCCTGGGGAGTAAATGAAACTTTCCAGAATAAAGGAGAGCAGAGTGGACCATTGAGGGAGCAATCAGAACTCATTCAAGTCATTATTGAGTTAAAGAACACTGTGAGTAGATATGCAAAAGCATGGACAATTAGATCACGCACATTTGAGGACTTGCGTTGAGTGTGTATAAAGAATATGCAGTTGTCAAGTTGACCAGATCATAAATGTTTGCATGCTGGGCTTAAGTGTTTGGATGGCAAAGTGTCTGCACTTGGAAGGGAACTAGTGGAGGATTTTAAGAAGACCAGAAGTGAGATCAGATTTCGGTTTTAGATCATCCCATCTGATCTACTGAGATGCAGGCATCATCCTAGGGACTAGAAGGGGGCTGGGGCAGGGTGGAGGGGACAGTGCGGACACACTGCAGTGAGGGCAGGCAAAATTCATAAGGGTTTGATTTAAGACGGCTCTCCCAGTGCTGGCTTTCAGTAATTTTTTAAAGTGAAGAATAACAAATGAATGCCTGAGTTAAAAGAGGGTCAGATAAGAGAGTGATTTGGGAATAAAAATGGCTTATTGATTTAAGTAAACTCAATGATGGCTTGTTGTTCTAACAAAATATGTTGTGAATCAGACTCACAAAGCCCAAACACTGTTGGGTGGAACGTGCTCAGGTCCCAATCCCAGCTCGGTGGTTTTCTGCTACGGGTGACTTTGCCCTCCAGAGAACATTTGGCAGTTTATGGAGTCATTTTTGGTTTTCACAACCTGGAGGCACAGGGAAGTGTATGGGTGGCTGGTAAATAGAGGCCAGGGATACCCCCACTAAATATCTTACAATTCGCAGAACAGATCCCCTACAACAAAGAATTATCCAGATCAAAATGTTACAGTAGTGGTTGAGAAACCACAGTTTAGAATAGTCTCATTAGGTGTGGGAAAGCCTACTTAGTATATAATTCTAGGAGAAAAGCCACTGCACTGAGGGTGGTGTGTCCAAGACTGAAGACTTAAAAGGACTTTGATTCTAGACCCACAAGCTTTGTTTGAGCCAGTTAAGTACCGAGGCTGTTTCCTTCATCCCTGCCCTTTCTTTCTACGCCTTCAGAAAAGACACAGCAAAAAGATCTCTGTAGGACACACCACCTCTGTGTGCCCTTTACTTCCTTGTAATACGCACACATGTTGCTGTGGGTCATGATGCAATGCAGGAATTTTCTAAACACCTTGAGGGAGAAAAACAGCAATACATTACATATCGATAACTAATACACCCAGGCTTCAAAACATGTGTTTAAAAGTATGATGTAATCAATTACCGGCGACAGAACCAGTCATGGAATTGGAGTATCTGAGAGGGTTAGTCAATTAGCAATGACCATAACTAATATTTATTGAGTGCTTACTAGCCATATACCCTTCTATGAGTTTCTATGCATTATCTCACAAAATGCTTTTCCCTCATATAAAAAAATCTAATTGTTCCTGGAAATGAAATGGGAACAAACATGCAATGGTGTTGCAATGTTTCCTTAGGAGAATCTGTTGAAGAATTCAAATTTGGCAAGTGATTCTGAGATCAAGGGTTTGTCATTCTCCCCCAGCTCATGAACACTGGTGCGGCAGTGGGTGGATGACTTCCGTAGGTCTTAAACTGAGGTGACAACTACTCCTTATTTCAATTGAACAGGAAAATTCTTAGCTGTCAGAAAACTTGAAATAAAAGAAAAATGGAAGCAGTTTCTTTAAAATTGAAAAATAATATTTCCCTAAGTAAATATCGTGTAGTCTCTGTTTGTGTGGTAAAGCTTTTGAAAATGAAAATACATCTAGCGATGAAGAAAAATCCATATAGGAATTAAGTCTTGTTGAAACCTACAAAGCTTGCAATAAGTAAATTCTGTATTGATTCTAATCTATTTACACGTATAAGCAAGTGCAGAAACAAGTAAATAATGCATTTATCAAGTAGGTCCCCAAAATGTGGTAGCGATAGTCTTGCAAAATATTTTTTAAGGGGAGCCTGAGTGGCTCAGTCGTTAAGTGTCTGCCTTCGGCTCAGATCATGATCCCAGGGTCCAGAGATCAAGTCCCGTTTTGGGCTCCCTGCCCAGCAAGAAGCCTGCTTCTCCCTCTCTCACTCCCCCAGCTTGTGTTCCCTCTCTAGCTTCTTCTGTCAAATAAATAAATAAAATCTTTAAAAAAACCCCACACTTTTTAAAAAATCTTGATCAAAGTAGTAAGATTGTAACAAAATTGTTTCGTTTTTCTTCTGAAAATTATGCTTCACTGATTTGTTAAAAAAAATGAAATAAACTTGCCACAGCCTTTAGGTATACATGGTTTTCTCCCAGAGACACAAAAAACACAAAATTTTTGATAGAAAATGGACAATTTTTAAGTAATTTACAAAAGTTCCCAGCACTTGGCATAGAGTCTCGCACATAGTGTGGTGGAAAGTTTTCTCAAAAGCTTAAAGGAATTAATAGGTAGGGTCTAGTTTCAGAGAAAATATTACATCTGAGAAGGACGAAAGAGAACCCAAGGAATTTATAAATAATTTGACTAATTTGCCTAAACATTAAATGACAGAACTGAGGTCAATGTCTTCAGGAGCAACTTGCATTCATATTTTATGACTAAAGGGTGCACTTCACCATGGCATTTCATCTACTTCTCCATAAAGCATATTCACCCATATCATAGACCTCTAATGTTCTTATAAAGGCAACATTACAAGCATCCATTTTACAGACTCAGGAAGGTTCAATAACCACCTTAATGCCAGAAATAGGATTTGAATCTTGGCCCTCAGACAGTTAAAGCCAGTGTGTTTTCTCACCTTATAGTCTTTGTACATTTCCTTAGTCCATTCGGACACCCTCTTATTTTCCAAGTGAGAAAACAGTCATTTCTACCTTCACTTGGGCATTCTCCCACTCAAGTGTGGGAAGCCAACCCAGAACTTCATGAAAGCAAAGTGATTCAAATAACTTTCCACAATCCCCTCCCAGTCCCACAGACTATTCTATCAAAAGTCCTTCTGGTTTTAACTATCTTGGAAACCAGGCTAGCAGATATATTATATCATCCAGCAAAGAGCTATCTTTCATCAGTCTTAGAGCTTGTGGCTTTCTCTAATCCTTTGTCTCCGAGTGGTAGGTTGAGGCATCATTTGTTCTCTGAATCTTGACTGTGCCCCATCGTCCCATCTTTGGAGCTGGACCTAGAGAAATGTGTTCATTGGCATGCCCCCGTGCCATGTCCAGTGGCACGACTGTGGCACGGTCACACTCGTCGGCATCTGTTCAAGCAGGTGAGGCAGTTTATTTCACAACAAGCCCTTGGAAAAGGCTTGGGTTATGCAATGGGTGGTGGTGCGACATTATGGTGAGAACTTTTCTTCCTTTCCTGCTCACAGAACACATCATCTATTCTGTGCTGTCCCCTGTACTGTAGGAAGGGTGTCTGCACCTCCAGATAGCGGGGACTTGAAGCCTTTAATAACTTTACCAGGACCGTCGAGTAGTATCTTTTTTCTTATCCTCTCTCTGTTTTTTAAAATTTTTTTTCATTTACTCTACCTGAGAATAGGGAAAACAGACAAAATTGCCCGCAAAATATATGTGCACAGTAAAAAATATGACAAGAATGCTCTCCAAGATAAACAAGCCATGGTTCCATTTCTGCTGAAAATCCACCTCTTGCTGTCATACACTGGTAATTCAGGCTTACTTCTTGGAATGATTCATGAATAAATGCCTTAAACTGTAACTGATTTAAGAAACCAAATGGCAAATTTCCACTAGAGAAGTTCAACATGTTTGTTCAAAAATAAGTTAAATTGTGAACTAAAGGATCCAGAAACTGTCCCATAGGGAAGCCCTTTCTTTTACTAAGCAGATATTTAGATAATAGATATTTAAATATTTCAACATTTGTTTTAAAGCTTGGCCATTTTAGATTGAATTTGAATTTTCCTAGCTGGGGAATCTACATTATTAACTGCCAGCTAAAAATAACACAAAAGAAGAACAACATGGGAAACAAGTTAAGGCAAGACAGAAACCTGAAAAATTTCAATTCTGTTCAAGTTCCCTCTTTAGGGGTTATAGAATCTTGAAGTGAACAGACAATCTAGAGGATGGGGACACTATTTTTACTCCTTTAAGTCTGATGCTTTTCTTTTCAGTAAACAAGTTGCTTAATATTTTTCTAGTGTTTTCCTTAAAGAAATACTTGGAATTACTCTTTCTCATATAATAATGGGAAATGACTTAATAAGGACTGAATGCTCATTTTACTAAAACTGTGCTTACGGGATGCCTGGGTGGCTCAGTCATTAAGCGTCTGCCTTCGCCTCAGGTCATGATCCTGGAGTCCTGGGATCAAGCCCTGCATAAGGCTCCCTGCTTGGCAGGAAGCCTACTTCTCCCTCTCACTCCCCCTGCTTGTGTTTCCCTCTCTAGCTGTGTTTCTCTCTGTCAAATAAATAAATAAAATCTAAAAAACATATAAACAAACAAACAAACAAACAAACAAAAAAACTGTGCTTACATTCTTCTGTTGTTAAATCAAGAGGCTGAATGGCTAGGATCCTGTGTTTAATTCCTGCGTTTTCAGCCCACTTTCTGATATACGGTAGCTGGAGTTCACAGGTTGTAATTAGTTCACTCCTAAAACTTGAAGAGGTAGTCAAGTCAAGGAGTTAGAAAATCCATGATTTGAAGCAATTTGAGATTATTTGGTTTGTGTATTGTGGGTGTAATTGATCTTCTTTTAATCACTAGTAATGAACCTGAAAAGCTAATCATATTGTGATAGATTTTCATTATGGAGTGGTTAAATTTCAAGGAGTCAGATTTTAAAAATTCATTTGATCCCAAGGTGAGTCCCAACTTTTAGCTCTCATCTGATCTTGGGATCTACTTGTCTAACTTTAGTATTGATAGGATAGTCCATAAACACTTCAGGATCTTTGATTCATAGAATTTAAATATCCAATCATGTTATTTAAAGTCAAATATAACTTGAACCATAAGAATCAAACAAAGGCTTTTCTATTAAGCTTCCTCTAAATATTTAACACTTTTAAAATATTTAACTATTAACCCTTTGAGTCTTCAGAAAAATTTTATTAAAGAGATTATTAATTGGTCTACAGGCTGGATTAAATATAGCATAAACTATTATCTATTTCATGTAGGTTTTCTTTTTTTAAAAAAAAGATTTTATGTATTTATTTGACAGAGCAAAACACAGCCAGAGAGGGAACACAAGCAAGGGGAGTGAGAGAGGGAGAAGCAGGCTTCCCACAGAGCAGGGAGCCCGATGCGGGGCTCGATCTTGCGTCTCCCGGATCATGACCTGAACCAAAGGCAGTAGCTTAACCAACTGAGCCACCCAGGTGCCCCTCATGTAGGTTTTCAAAACCTTTATACTTTGAGAGTAAACAAATACATTTATAAGTTCTTACTTCATACTTTTTTATGTGAAAGAAGTTGAGAGGTAGAAGATGAGTACTTCACCTCAAACTTAAGGGAAAATCCTAGAAAAAGTAAGGTGTGTTCTTATTAACCTTCAGTAGATCTACTGGACATTGTAAAGCTTGACTCATTCTCCCCAATTCATTACAAGGACAGGGTAGCCACGTACTCACGCTCACAGAGTTGGCATCAATCTTCAACCATGTTATGGACTTTTATGACATTTCAGCTTTCCATATGCCAGTCTCTCCAACCAACTATTGTACCTACCACACCTAAGCCTTCTCTCCAGTATACATCTGATTAAATATTAAAAACACAAAGCAACTGTAATTTTATATAAAGGCTACTCCAACCAGCCTGGACAGAACTGTTCTCTGGATCCTCCTCTGAGTTACTAAGACATCTTGCTCTTAAAGCATGTACCTTTTTGACCCTACCACTAGACTATGAACTTTTTAATGGTGATGAACCATGCTGTACCTAACTTTGTATCTCCATCACCTAGTGCAAATGACCATATTTTATTCTCAGTAAGTGCAGGAATAAATGAGGAAAAACTCCAAGGTACTTGGTTTGTTTGTTTGTTTTAAGATTTTATTTATTTATTTGACAGAGAGAGAGAGATCACAAATAGGCAGAGAGGCTATTTCTCTTCTGGAGGCTGGAAGCAGGTTCCCTGCTGAGAAGAAGGGAGGCTGGAGAGAGGCTGGAAGCAGGCTCCCTGCTGAGCACGAAGCCTGAAATGGGGCTCAATCCCAGGACCCTGGTATCATGACTGGAGCTGAAGGCAGAGGTTTAACCCTTTGAGCCACTCAGGCACCCCCAAGGTACTTGGTTTTGCTTGACAATCTTTTTTACCTGTCAAGTATTTGAGCCATCTGTAAGGAGTGTGAACCATCTCAGATGTTTCAAAAATGAGATTAATTTCAAAAACGTATGATTTATAGATGATCCAAAGTTACGCATGAGCCAAATGTGTCACATATCTATTCACCACTTAGTTACTTAACATTATTTAGACCCTCACATCTATTGGTGGGAATGAAGGGATACAGACTTTTGGAAAGCAAATTGGTAAACTACATATTTTATCTATATGGTATAGGTAAAAAGTTTTATGCATGAATTTTAGTTTTCAATAAAGTGTTACTCTAAGCTTAAAGCAAAATATATAAACAGTTACTTAACAAGAGCTAATAAATTCATTTCATGGAATACCAAGGAGTTTTTAATTTGTATGAAAGTGCTAATGTGATGATATTATGGGCAAAGAAAATTTTTACATATGTTACGATCATAACTGTCCAAAATGTTGTATAGAAAAATGCTCATTAAAACAAAAATATAGGGTCGCCTAGGTGGCTCACTCATTAAGTGTCTGACTTTGGCTCAGGTCATGATTCCAGGGTCCTGGGATCAAGCCCCATGTCAGGCTCCCTGCTCAGCATGAAGCCTGCTTCTCCCTCTCTCATTCTCACTGCTTGTGTCAAATAAATAAATAAAATCTTTAAAAACTTTTTTTAATTAAAAAGTATATTGTGGAAAGATTTCTTTTTACTTATTAATCTGAATTTTCTCCCCTAAAACAAAGTTATGTTCTTTTACCATTAAGCAAAATTTTAAAAACTTGAACAACAACAAAACATACTACTAGTTGTTGCTGTGTATTTCTAAATAGAGTTCTAAAATTTTAAAGTTGGAATGGAAATTAAGAACAGTGGTTTTGGGACGCCTGGGTGGCTCAGTTGGTTAAGCGACTGCCTTCAGCTCAGGTCATGCATGATCCCAGAGACCCGGGATCGAGTCCCGCATCAGGCTCCCTGCTCGGCAGGAAGCCTACTTCTCCCTCTCTCACTTCCCCTGCTTGTGTTCCCTCTCTGCCTGTGTTTCTCTCTGTCAAAGAAATAAAATCTTAAAAAAAAAAAAAAGAACAGTGGTTTTGACACTTCTCTGAGAAAATTCAGGTCTCCAACAAGGGGCCCATGCATTTACACATGGTGGGCAATGTACAATGTTGCAGCCTCTGTCCCCCACCCTCCAATCCTACCAGAACACCTCTACTCTTACCTATTCTATTTATTGTGAGTCTGTCGAATATATTATTTGAAACAAGAATTCTGCCAATAAAATCAAGTAAGCTTGAAAACTACAGTTTAGGCACAAAGGTTTTTAAGTTATAGACGAAAACACTGAGTCTTGGGAAGGCTAAGTGACCCAGGGTTGTTCACTGCAATTAATGGAAGTAGGGTAGGAAGATATTAGGCCTCTTAAGATTCCAGCTCATCATTGTTTCCATTACACCTAAAGACATGCTTTTTCCTGAACTATTGCACCAGCCTCCTCTGTAAACCACACATTACTCTGTGGGAGGAAAAAAATCATATCAACTTAATCTGGAGTCTTCAGTATCAAGTCAGAACCTGTTTTCTTGATTAATGCACCTAAATCCATCCAATGTGCAGAAAGTTTCCCTTTGAAACTCAAACTCACTCTTAAGTAAAGCTCAACAACCTTGACAAACGGTGAAATGTGAATTTGCAAACACTCAACAAGTGAAAAGGGAAAGAGAAGACTGAGGTTACTTACATAAAATATCACTTCTATCACCAAACCACAACAAATCGAAATAATATTTCTGATACTTATGCTTTCAAAAAGATCAACTATATTGAGGTACCAATTATTACCAATGAAATGCACAGGTCAATGAGCTTTGATAAATGTATACGCCTGTGTAACCACTGTCACAACAAAGGTAGAACACATTTCCATTACCCCCAAAACTTCTCTCATGCCTCTTTTCAGTCAACCTCATCCTCACCCCAGACATGAAGCAACCACTGATCTCTTCTTGTTACCATTGATTTGTTTTGCCTTTTTAATAATTAGCTATTACTGAGGCTGTTTCCGTGTTGTTCCAAAGGCATCAGTTTAATAGTATGTTATATATAGATTGTACCATCATCAAGAAAGCACAATTAGGCAATAGCTGGCACTTGCTATTTAGTTATGAGTCACACAGACTGCTAGAGAGGTCGGAACACCAGTCCATCAGCCCATCGGGCACAGAATTACTTCAGGGAATGTGCTGTCTCTGTCTCTAACACTGGAATGGGCTGGATCCAACCACAGGCTCCTAAGATTTTCCCCAACTAGCATTTTGCATTAAGTCTCATTCTAGAGAAGACATCTTTTTCCCTTTTTAAAGTACCAAATGGGAGTTTAAAATGTGATCCTGCTTTGAAAATAGCTGTAGAGGCTGTCCATATCATATGAGAAGGACATTTATGATCAAATATGAAATGACTCTATTTCCCTCCCCACTTCTCATATTAAAAGATTGTCAATTGTTTTTCAAGATTTTCTCCTACTGCAGCAACTTAAAAATAATTTGGATATCAATTTTTTTGCTTGCTGTTGTGTTGTGATTCTTTCCTCTGTTGTCACAAGTATGAATATCAGGTAATGGGCACCATTCATTTTTGTGCTTAGTAGTTTTCCTGGGGTGCCAGTGACAGGAGAAATGTATGCATTAAAACAAGCGTGATGAAAAGCAGCTCTCTTTATAATTTCAGCCCAGCTGCTGTATTGATGGATACAATCTCTAGCACATGCTCCAGGTGGCTTCTAATGCCTGACTCCCTGCAGAAGCCTCTATTTGCACATCTTAAACCACTTATTGGATTTGAACAGGATTTTTCAGCCTGAGTGCAGTAACAGTGTTCACTTGTGTAATATTTGTAAATCCTGGCTTTACATTTCACTCACCAAACCGTCATCAGAAGACATGAACAGTGCTTTTGTGCATCTCTGATTCTCTTCTTTGGGTTAGATGGTGTCCATTTTGTGTGACTAAAAGTGTATTGATAAATGTATTTTCATCACCGGTGGCATGCACACTTCTCAAATAGCACTTGACTTTGTCTTTCAAATTTATATAAAATTCACTGAAAAGGTTTGTACTCCAACTGTACAAAGTTTAACTTTTTATTCAAAATACATATCTCAAAAGGATCTGCCCGACTCATTTGGCTTTGTTTCAACCTCTACTTACTCTTGTATGAGTGTTCTGAATTGTGTGCTTAGGACTTTTGTTCAATTCTGACAACAATTTAATATGACACTTTGTAGCCTGCACAATTCAAGGCTTTTAAACTTATGGGTGGGAGCTGGCAATGACTAAAGCAAATGCCCTCCTTTAATTCGGAATGAAATACAGCACAGCAACCTTCGGGCAGGTATTTTCCTCTGCTCTTTTGTATGCAAATAACACAGATTTCAGGATTTCCTAATATAACAGATATCTCCACTCATGTATCTGAATCGTGTAACATTTAAGAGACTTACTAATAGGTTAGTTCACCAATTAGCAGGAACAACAAATGCCTGTGATTTAGAGGCAGTGCCTCACATGTGATTATGTTGCTGAGCTACAAAGAAACCTTATTTTTTAATGGTACGCCACTGGAATTCATCGTACCTCAACATATCTGTAGCTCTGCTCCTCTAGTTTTATTTTAAGGCTTCCTATCCCTGAAAGGTTAGGCTTCTTGTATCTGAAGAAGTTCTCTCCCTAAGGAACACCATTGGTATTCAGAAACATTACAAGTCACGTGGTTAGAGCACAGCGTCTCTGTATCCTCCGTGCAGAATAAAGACATAGTCTCTTGTTGAGTGATGCTCGTGAGTTGGTATTCCAGAGCCGTTGGCTTGAATTGTGACCTGAATTCAATTACATGTATGTGCAATGTGGATCATTACAACAGGATACTCTGAAAGGTGCTGAGGAGATAGAGAAACAAGAATCGTGACCTAATGATTGCATTTAGCTTTGGAGGGGGCTTACACCCGTGTTCTTTGCCGAACTCTCAAAAGCACAAAGGGTAAGCATGCCTGTGTGGCAGTGGACTGGATATAATAAACTAAGGAGCCATTATACATCTTGTGGGTCAATAATTCTTGTGCTAAGAGGGATTTGCATCCTAAGAAGAATGATTCCTTTACCAGTGGTACCGTCTGCCAGGTTCAAAGTCTACTTTCTGAGATACTAAAACATAATGTTTTCTGTAAATCTTGTATCTTCACAGTTATTAAAGTACTCATTAAGTGCACAAACTTAAGACAATTCCAAATATGTTTTAGGACCTTTAGGGGTTTGGTGGGGGAACAAATAAATAAAGTACCAGAAAAAACTAACAAATAAAACATGAAAAAAGTAAGTATGGTGTTTTTTTAATTATGGCAAAGTCTTTGCATGTTATGTTGTGAGCTAGTTGCACAGGGATATGCTTGCACTATATAACTTACACAATCTTTGCAGTAAAAGTTTTAATGGATTACGTGGGACTTTCTAAAAATAAAGTAGAGTGAAAACCCTGCCTTCAAAGTTATTCGTACGTGAGTATAAAGTATGTTAAACAGCACAGCTAGGCATTTATATCTGGCTCAGCACATTCTGAATTGACTACTTGTGACCTATTTTCCCTGCCATATCCTGCTTTTTCCTCGGTCACAGTGGCCTGAAACTTGTCAATTATATTATAATTACCAAACCATGTGATTTGGCATAATAAGTCACACCACAAGAGTAAGAATCCATGGCAAGTATATTGGGCCAATAAGGACTTCACATTTGCTTCTTCTGAGTTCTATCTGCATCTGAGAGAAATTTCAAATAAGAATTCTATTTTCTCGTGGTTGCTGGGTACAAACACACCGAGAGAGACCAGCTTCCAACTAAGCCATTCTTTACCATTTGGAGAATTCCAGAATACTGCTCTACTTAAACCAGAGCCATTAGGCAGTGATGTCCTTACCTATCAGTTGTGACATACTTCGCTTAGGATGAGATGGCACTTCTGACACATTCCTTCCTCACATGACAGTCACTTAAGGGAACTATCCGGACAAATTCCAATGTACATCCCTGGCATTTGTGTATTTTTAGTCACCCCAAAGATACTGTGTTGCTCTCCCTTCTCCACAGCCTTATGATAGTGGCTGCTAAACACATCAAACTTCCAGCATGGACAGGTCAGCATGTCTTTCCAAAAGGGACACACTCATCACCTCATTATCATTCAGCAAAGCAGAGGAGAAAAATTGCTTCTCATTCAGAGTAGGCTAGACAAATGGCTGTTAAGTCTTCTCACTAAAGACTACTGAGCAAAAATGGGAGGGTAGAACCCTGTAATTACTCCAGTGCCACAAGCCAAGATAACCACAACATTTTAGACAAAATAATACAGTGAGAGCCACCATATGTTGAGATCGCTTGAGAGGACTGATTTAACTGCCATTACGACCAACTTCAGTATTTGTGAGGATTCTTACAAAAGGTACTTTGCCACTCTGAGCCACTGTGCCTCCTGCTTTTCCTTAAGACACCATTCCATCTAACAATGTTGAATAAAGAAGAATTTTGAAACCTGATTTTAGTTACGCCTGTTTTTCATGATCAGTCATCCTTCTGCTACACACATACACGTGCAATACACATACACACATGTGCGCGTGCACACACACACACACACACACACACACACAGTGATAAAAAAAAACAGCACAGAGGAGAGAACTACACATTCACTAGAATGCTAGATTCCATGCATCGACCATGGGATTTCTGCTCTATCCAAGGCAGGACATAGCTTCACTTTAACTTTGCAGCCTTCATAAAACAACTCATCGAGCCACAGAAATCTGTGTCTGTTCATCATGTACAGACAGATCCATGCTGATGCAAGGTCTATTAGAAAGCAAGAATATGGCACCACAAATAGCAAACTGTTATGAGAACGGCTCCCTAGATAGCTATCTTAGAGGCCCCACCTTCCCATCATGTTGCCTGGAGTTTTAGTTTGCCACCATAATAGGTGTCCATGCAATGTAAACCACTCTTAAAGGTACAATCTAGTCTTCCAGGAAATAGTTCTCATTATGGCCATTGAGCAGTTGTCTTCAATGTACTTATTCAAAAAAGAAAATAACTGGGTGGGGAGAGGTGCTGGTCTACATTTCTATAATGAAATCTATGGATCATGATAGACTATAAGAATTACTATTTGTAAGGGCACCTTGGTGGCTCAGTCATTAAAAGTCTGCCTTCGCGGGGCGCCTGGGTGGCTCAGTTGGTTAAGCAACTGCCTTTGGCTCAGGTCATGATCCTAGAGACCCAGGATCAAGTCCCACATCGGGCTCCCTGCTCGGCGGGAAGCCTGCTTCTCCTGCTCTCACTCCCCCCGCTTGTGTTCCCTCTCTCGCTATGTTTCTCTCTGTCAAATAAATAAAAAAATCTTTCAAAAAAAAAAAGTCTGCCTTCGCTCAGGTCATGATCCCAGGGTCCTGAGATCGAGCCCTGCATCGGGCTCCCTGCTCTGGCGGAAGCCTGCTTCTCCCTCTCTCACTCCCCTTGCTTGTGTTCCCTCTCTAGCTGTGTTTCTCTCTGTCAAATAAATAAAATCTTTAAAAAAAATTTAAAAAAAAGAATTAGCATTTGTAAAGCCCCCCAAACAGCAAACAACCCAGAAAATGGTAATAGACACAAATTTTTTAAAAAGTCAATAATTACAGAAAGCAGTTGAACACAGGTGTATTTAGAACTTACTGGCCTGGAAGTACAAGTGCAATGTATGTGAGATCTGCTAAATGAAAACAAAGCTTGCAGACCCTTCAGAGGGGTTAGAAAAATATATGCACGGGCAAAATCAACCAGTCAAGGATTGACATTCTCATAATTCCTCATACTCCTATGTAATTCTCTTTACAACAACCCTATTCATTGATTAAGTGTAATTGTCATTAATATTGTTACCTTCTAGGTACATTGTGGGATTGTACTTCCTGATCACCTTATGTTTGGAGTCAAATGTCTAGTTCTTGTCAATGAGTTATAATAGAAATAATGTGTCACTCACAGGCTGCAGCATTTAGTTGTCTATTCACAAATTTATACAGTATGTTCCTTTTCCTCAGCCACGATGACTGGGCAACATTCAAGATGATGATTGTTCCATCAGCCTGGGTCCAGGTGACTCAAATGGTCAAGCATCCCTCCCAACCAACGATGGATACAGAGCATGAAAGACATTGTTTGGAGTCCCTGAATGTCAGCATTTTTTGTTATTGCATCATTTCCTAGTTTTTCCGGATGGATATAAAAACCTCTGCTAAGAAAAACTCAGTGATCACAAAGACATTATTTTAAAAGGCGTCCTGTTCCATTTTTGGATTTCTCTGAGGTTCAATTTTCATCTTTCTTGTACTGAACCTCTATTTATCTTCCTATGACATCCTATTACAAGAATAGTTTTATTTCTGGAGAGTATAGAAGACAAAATTAATTGTCCTTCACATGATTACCTATCATATTCATTTAGCTGTTCATTCAGCAAACGTTATTGATCATTTATTAAATGCCTGGCACCAAAAATAAGAATACAGGCCCTGCCTTAGAGGTGTTCATACTCAAGTAGGTGTATTCTTAGCCTTACATGTGAACACCACAAAGGGGAGGGCAATGTTGCTGGAATAATGAGCCAGACAACCATGCCTGTGCCGGCTGATGCTTTAGGATTTAGGATAAGCATTATCCTACCTATTCTTATCAGCATTACTATTTCTGATAGCCTTCAACATCTTGTAAATAGGGAGACTGGGAAGATAATTTTATGATTGGTATTATTATTATCCACCTTTTAGATAGATCAGAAACAGAGTCAGAGTCACTAAAGGATATGTTCATACCCTCACACATAGTAACTTTTGAAGCCCAGGCTTACCTCCCAAGATTTCTAGCTCCAAAGAATGCACTCTCTCCAGGACCCAAGCTTCCTGGCCACACTCTCGGAGAGTTTCACCCAACCAAATTGGCAACCGACAGCAGGCAGAACAGACATCCGGGTCATAGCATGATCCATGGAAAACTGTTGCAAGAACCAAAATAAATAGTTTGTTTTTATCCACTGGAAACTAAAGAACTTTAAAGGTACTCCAGGGAAATGAGTACTCTTGTCATTATAATTTTTCTGTCTTTTTACATTCATTGTCCATTTTTAAATGTCCCTCTGTGACAATTCACAAACCCATACCCCTGAAACAACAATACATTATGTGTTGATAAATTTAAAAAATAATAAAATAAAAATGTCCCTCTGGTGTGTCTTGATAATGGGAATTTGAAACAAGGATCACTGCAGACTGTAGCTTAGAAGAACAGCCTAAAAGGCCTATGTTGAGGAGAAGGTTTCAAGCCAAGAAATAGGATTTTTAGAAAATTACTGCAACCTTTGTCTACTGGCATCTTTGGTAAAAAGCTCACATGACCTTATGATGGCCAGAGCTTTTCTTTAAGACAACACAGTCTAGTGGAACATACATGCTTGGTGGTTTTCGTTCTACCTGGGCCCTCCCTCCTTACCACCCCTTCCCTCCCATCGTAACTGACAAGCTTTCATGCATAAAAATTAATGTTCCCCTTTCAACTAACTCATTTGGCAGGAACAAGTTTGCAAGCCAAAGCAAACATGGAAGGATGGAAAGAAATAAAGCACAGACAGGAGGCATGAAGAGGGCATTGGAGATCTTACAAAATGAGGACCAGAATTACCTGCTTTACAACAACAGCAACAACAAAACATCTTTATAATTTGCTCACTATTTTTTACACTGGGATCAAATTGATGCTAAGCAGCTCAAAATAACAAAGTAATAAACCCAGCATAAACAACATTAAAATCAGAGGCAAGAAATAAAGTTTCTATTAGAATTACCAAAATATAAAGAAAATATAATTTTAGATTTCCATTTGGATATGTATTTTTTCCATTAAAAATTGTGTCTAAAGATTAATCACTCTAACATTTTTTAATCCTTAGCTATTTTAAGCTTTACAAAGCATCCATTCTAAAATTATTTCATGCACAGGTCTCAACCAAAATAGAAGTTTAACTGCTAATTCTTCTTATTGTGATTTCCTTTACCCTAAAAAGACCAATATTTTCAACGGTTAGGATAGCCCTGAAGGGGTACGGTATGGCCCTTGAATTACACAGGGAAAGCTTGGTGGGTGGTTTGCTTGCAGAATAAGAGGAGACTCGCACACAGCAGTGTGGGCCATTAAATAATAGATATGGAAAGTATAATTTTAACATCTTATGTAAAATGATTTTAAAATTCAAGGATAATAGATAATCTAAATTAAATGATTATTCACAGTTGGACTCTGTACAGTCCCTCCTAGATTCACCATTTAGCTGAATGTCTAGTAACAATAGCTAATTATTAGGATCACTACTACAGGAAAATGATATTTAAAATCATTTATGTATATGTTTAATGAAGAAAAATAGATTAAGTAATTTGCTGGCTATACCTATTTTCGTTTCAAAAATTAAAAATAAAACCTCACGGAGAAACCCATAGTAAGTCAGCCATGCTGACTACGCCCATCCCGAGTCATTCCCAGATGGCACAGAGTTGACCTCAGCGTTGATACAGTGCGCTACGTCAGTACAGTGTATTTTTCTCCAAAGAAAAAGAAAACTGAAAATTTATATCTCTCCCCTGTCACATCCTATTCTCTTAAGGAGCCAAAGCAAAATATACAGCAGAACTAATGCAGGGCCCAGTATTTTTATCCCTATGTATGCCAATCTGTAACCGCAGCAGTAAAACTTTCAAAATCAAATGACCCTTTTTATGTCTACTTTTATTTGTCTTGTATTCCAATTGCAAAAAGAGTCTATAAAACAGTTGCACTCTGTAACTTGTGATATTCAATTCGAGTTGTCAAAATAATGAAGGAATGGCAGTAGTTTAAAAATAGATTTGTCTGTGACCATTAGACTAGGTAAGAGAACATCATTACGGAAAGAAACTACACTAATAAATAGAATTTATCTGGACGTAATTTCTAGGCAATGAAAAACAGAGTTCAGGACGTTCTATTTTGTACAATTTGATTTCTAATTGACTGCTTTCTAAGACACTGCTTAATGTCAAAGATTAATTCATTCAATTAATTAAAAAATATTTTCCAATACTCTGTATCTTAGTTTAAAGTTCAGAATTTTATTTTAACATGTCTATAATCCTTATGAGATAAGTGAATGGATAATGTTTCATTTAATTTTAATTTCTCAGTAAGTGATTACATTGTATGATCAGCAAATAACGCAATTAGGAACATGTCAATAGAATATAATGTTGTGAGCAAATAAAACCCACACAATTAGTGTGTGGCACATTTCACCTCCCCAAGCAAAGTCACAGCCATACTGCATGGTAGCCATAAAAATTAAGCAATTTATAACATTGACTCAAATTCAGATTATGTTTACACATCAAAAGAACATGTGTGCAGTTTCTCTTCTTTGATATTCCTAGACAGTTCTGTTTGCTTGTGTGCTTGCATTCTTCATTTGATCATTTATTGGCTTGGGACACACAAGTTATGACCACCTATCTCAACTCTGACATAAATGTCCCTGCTGACCCTCTCTTTCTTTAATTATGAACCAAATGCTTGATTAGTTAATCCTTAAAACCACTTCTAGAACTATGACTCAAGAATACTTGATTACATACCATAATGTCTCCATCTTTCCCAGCTATAAAATATTAGGTTCTTCAATACATCATGTTCTCATATTCTTACAACTGTAGATAATACACAATTTTTCGCTCAGAAAAGAGTGCACACTCAGCAGCCAGCTCCAAAATAAGCCCCAACGATCCACACCCCCAATATCTATAACCTTGTGCTGTCTTGTCTCAAAATGAATCAAGGTTGGTCCTGTGTGATGGGATGAACAGGCCGGAAGTGACAATGTGTGATTTCCAACAATAGGTCATAAAAGGCACTGCAGCTATTGCTTTGGCTTCTGCAATCATACTCTGGAGGAAGCCAGATGCCATGTGGTGAGGGCACCCACACCACCCTGTGCAGTGGCATTCACACAACGTCCTGGGAATGTGGATCCTCAGCTCCAGTAAAACCTTCAGATAACAGCTGCCCTCTGACATCCTTCACATAACCCCAGTGAGAAATGCCTGGTCAAGTCCTTCCTGAATACCTATCCTAAAGAATCTGAAAGCAGAGAAATAATAGCTTATATCATTATATCATTAAAGTTGGAGTAATTTGTGACATACCATAGGAATTGATATACAGGAACAAAGGGCAGCAGAAGAAGAGAAAATTATAATAGGGAGGAGACAAAATATCTTCCTAGCTTATCAATTCTGTATTATTCTAAAGAAAATAAGGTAGATCTTCCTTAATGCAATTCTGATAAGTAGATATAATACATATTCAAAACACACTAGTCACCTCATATTCTAATATATTTTGAGATATGTGTTTGCATAGAGAAATCACAATCACTAAAATGGCATTGTTAATCTTCAGGTACTCAAGGTAAAATGGGAGAGGGGAATTTTGTACGATTTTTTCCAAATCTCTCTCCTCCATAACCACCAGACACAACTCAACGCAGTTGAGGTTCTTTGGACAACTGCAGTTGAGGTTCTTTGACTTTCTCAGCCTTCTAGTGAAAGTGCTTTTGTTTTCTGAAATTTTCAAATTGCAGAGTCAGGAGGAAGAGGCTAGGGACAAGGAAGGTAAAAGTAAAATAGGACAGGATATGTCAAAGACTCTCTAGGAAATTTGGAAGAAAAAGGTGTGAGAAAAACCAGAAGAAGAAAAACTTGGGAGGATGGGTGCTTTGTATTGGAACTGTCTTCAGCGTTCTTCAACAGACCTAAACAAAAAATGGGATTTATTGCATTGAATTATTTCTGCCCAGTTGAACTGTGTATCTTTTAATGCTGTTATTCCAGCCCTCCATGCTGTATAAATTCCCATAATGACAAAAGTAAGAACGTATGAAATGCAGTGGAGGCAGAGTGCTTGAGAATACCGCAGAAGGATCTGGCGATGGCTCCAGAGCCATCACAAGGGGAGACAGAAGGGAGGTAATTGCCAAACCAGGAATGAAGCATCTGCAAAGTATGGAGGTAGAAGCTCCAACTAGATGAGAGTAGATTTATGGACGTGGGGACTGGGAAGGACAAGTCAGGAGAGGACTCGTGTATTTTGCCTTTTTCTCTGGCTGATGGCTCTCAAACATTGATCCATGGAGTGGTTTTATCAAAATTCTCAGGGTTATACTCTGAGCTCATCAAACACATACTGCGCCAACATCTTCAGAGACAGAGTTCCACCAGGTGAGTATCATAGCCAATCAAGTCGGGACTTCTGCTGAGGCTGAAGTTAGATTTTTGAGCATGAGAGTGGAGTGATCAGGGATGTTTTTTGGAAAGCTCATTCTGGATTCAGCACAGATAATGAGATATAGGGAAAGGAATCAAGCAAGCCAGAAAGCAAGAAAGGAAACTTCTCAGAATTTCTGGTGGTAAATGATGAGGTTGAGAACTAAAGCAGTCATGCTGGGGATGTAGATAGAAAGGGGAAAATATTGCTGGTTTAGAATCAACAATTGTTTGGGACTAATAAGATGTGTAATTTATATATGAAGTCTTCAGGGACCCCTTCAATGAACCCCCAAATCTTTTATGTCTGACACTAACTAAATGTCTTTTAAAGGGAAGAAATGCTTTTAGTTTATCATTATTGAAAAGGGCTTAAAATCTAACCATGCCTGGGTTGAAGACACACAGGTCTCTTCAATGATGCAAATCATTCACAGACATATAAATTTAATTAGAATATCAACTAAGAAACGTGATAAATTGACATTAGATTATTTCTCCTTTAAGTGAAAACTGATTGAAAAGTAGGAAAATACTAGGAATAATAAACATATATTGCATAATTTTCTCACAAGAATGAAGAGAAGTTATGTTCATTTGAAGAGATATTGATTATCAATATGGCAAATACCATTTTCTTGAGCTCAAAACTTAAATTTTCATTCAAATTAGAAGTTACTTTAGGGGCATCTGGGTGGCTTAGTTGGTTAAGTATCTGACTCTTGATTTTGGCTCAGGTCATGATCTCAAAGTCCTGGAATTGAGCCCCTTGTCAGGGCTCCTTGCTTAGCGGGGAGCCTGCTCTACCTCTCCCTAAGCCCTTTTGCTCATCGTGTTCTCTCGCGCTCTCCAATAAATAAGTAAAAATCTCAAAAAAATAAAAACAAACACATAAAAGTTGATTTTATGCAATGTTAGGTATTTACAGGCTAGAATAATATCTGAATATGTTCAGCACTTTAGGAACAAGGACCTTGCCTTGCTTTGTTCTCTGTGCTGAGAATGTTATCACCTACTTACCTTTATCCATCTCCTTATAAGACACTTAACAATATACCCAGAATTGCTCTAAATTCTTAATAGATATGTCATTCCTTATAGAGCTTCACACATTTGGTATTAGCAGTCGTTACAGCATCTCCATCTTACGGAGGAAAAAACTGAGGCACTAAGAGGTTAAGTAATTTGTCCTGACTCACACAGATGGCAAGAGGCGGAGCTAATGTGAACCCAGGCAGTCTGGTTCCAGAGTCTGTGCTCCCAGCACTTCCATATAGTTGCTCCATTATTACTGCTGAAAGAAAGAAAGAAAGGCAGAAAGAAGGAAAGAATGAAGGAATAAAGAATTGAATGAAGGAGGGAGGGTGGGAGGAAGGGAAAGAAAGAAGATACAAAGGAAGGAATGAAGAAAGGGAAGGAAGGAAGCAAGGAAGGAGGGAGGGAGGGAGGAAAGGAAGGAAGGAAGGAAGGAAGGACGAAAAAAGGGAAGATAGAAAGGCTGATTCACTTCATGGCCCATACAGCCATTAAGCAAATATTTTGAACCCCCGTTTTGTACCAGGTCCTACATTTTACCTTACTCTTCAGGAGGGTCGTATCGTAGACAATACAAAAACATCTATTAGTGATGATAGGAGCTCTAGAGCTAAATCTGTAGATTGTAACCATGTAAATTGAGTCTTCCAGAACCTTTTATTTCATTAACTTGAGGGTAAATTATTGATTTTCTGGGTTTATATTTTAAAGCACCCGAAGTGAACCCTCAGCCATAAATATTCAAAATCAATAATGACCATTAATAACAAAATGGATTACTTTTTCTCTTTAAAAGAATCCCAAATAAATAAATGGGTGGTGTTTAAGAGACTAGAAATTTAAGAAACACATTGTCTATGAAGACCTGCACTCAAAACATTGACTTTTTTGAGGAAAGAAAAATCTAAAGATGTAGATTTATTTACTGATCTGATTAACATCCCCAAACTATTGTGGATGTTAAAGAAGTTGTAGCAAAACAAAGATATTATATTGAGAGGTGCCTGGGTGGCTCAGTCGTTAAGCGTCTGCCTTTGGCTCAGGTCATGATCTCAGGGTCCTGAGTTCCCTGCTCGACAGGAAGCCTGCTTCTCCCTCTCCCACTACCCCTGTTTGCATTCTCTCTCTTTCTGTGTCTCTCTCTGTCAAATAAATAGATAAAATCTTTTAAAAAATATATAATATTGAGATATCAGAATATAATTAGAATGTTCCAGAAATGCCCGTTATCATGAATAGGAAAATAAAACTCCGGTTCTGAAAACCCTAGACAGGAGCATTGACTTGAACTTCAAGTTGGTTATTTTATACAAAGATGATGAAGACATCGTTCAAAAGATAAAAATCCACAATCTGGTTTGCTGAGAGAATTTCTAATATCTTGCCTCCCAGTTAATCCATAGAGCTCTTTACTGACTTTTGGGAGCCATTCTTACCAGCCCTTGTGTCTGTTAACAATGAGGATTAGATTATAAATACATAGGGAAGAGAGCACTCAATGATATATTATGCTATAGACAGCCTAGAAGGCAATGTTATCAGATACATGGTAAATAAAATTATGCTTGGGTATCATCTTGTTGTGATTATAACCTTACAAGTTTCAGTGCCATCTCTGATTGGAGATTTTTTTTTTTTTTTAACAATTGCCTCATTAAAACTGCTTGGCTGGAGGAATGGAAAAATATATTTCTTTTATTTCCCTTGGAATATTTTGGGTTACCTCTTTACCCACAGAACTTTGAAACAGAGTCTCTCACTACAATGAATATGAGGTAGCAATTTAGTACCTGGTCTACACCAAGAATTATTTATAACAACACTGAATAATGTATAAGTTTTGACTGTGACAACAGTGAGATGTCTTTGGATACTATAATGAAGGAGTACTATTATAGAGGAACACCTTAGAAGCTTGTGAAAGAAATTCCAGTCTAATAGAGTTATGAAGAAGTATCAAATATAAATGAGTTAGTTAACGTGAATAGAAGGAAGCACTAAGTGCTTCCAGTGTTAGGGAGGTTTGCAGTATGGGTGATTTTATTCTTTCCTGTCTTTATTCTATTGTGAAATGCTGCTGACTGATCACCCTTTAAATTAGATCAAATCAATGTGAGATTTAAAATTAAGATGAACCCAGGGATTTTGAAAACAACAAATGGGCTGGTAAAACTCCAGTCTCATTTCTAATCTTGGTGTTCAGAAGACTTTAAAAAAAAAACAAAAAACAAGCCTTTCTTTCTATAGTCATTTCTTCTCCTTGAGAGATGGCTTTTTACCTGGATTTACCACTGGAAAAGGGTCTAGTTGTGATTTATGCAATTTAGAATTGAAAGTTAATATTTTAATATTAATAATTAGTAACACATTAATATTTTAAAATTATTTTAATGTGTTTTAATACTTTAACATTAATAATTCATTACTTTTAATATTAAGAAGTCATTACAATATTCAGTCAGTGGCTTTAAAGCAGATAGTAGATTTCCAGATTACATCCAGAACTAACAGAAAGAATGTAGATTTCTCAATCAGACCCCTATCATTTCTCTTACTTATTCTGAGGACCACATAGATATGATTGGCTCTTTGGTCTGTCTCTAGACGGTTTGTGGAGTTTAGCATGAGAACAAATTATTGGCTTTCCATTTTCTTCCCTTCTGTTCACATCTAGAGGTTCACTCTTGGGTTTTTTTTTCCTTTCCCCCTCTAAATTCATTGAGCACAACTTAGAAGGAATTCCTACCTCTTTTTTTTCTTTAGCAATGTCTCCTCTCCAGATTTTATTTTTTTCCTGAAAGGAAATGGCTATACTACCACAAAGTCTCATGGCTGTTATAAGCTCTAAAGGAGAAGAAACAAATCATGCCAATTCCAGAGAAAAAATCAGCAGTACCATGATACATGTCAGATTTGCGGGGTGAAAAGTCGATGCTATTTTAGGCATTTAATACATTGACTTAATGATTTATTTTACCTCTGGAATGCTGATGCAGAGCTCGATAGGCCATTATTAAAAGTCAATTTAAAATCAATAAATTGTGGATGCTCTAAGCCAGGTCTAACATACACTTTGAATCAAAAAGCTTAGTTACAAATCTAATCACCTCAGAGTGCAACTCCATTGCATGCTTTCATTTCACACCCAGGGAGCAGGCATGAAAATCCCAAATGGAAGAGATACACAAACAGGTTTCAGTATGCACACACTGCTACCCTGGGGCGGGGTATGTTGCATGTTTGTGTACACAGTATACGAATATGTGCGGAGCAAGTGGGGATTACAGCTGAGATACAGCCTAACTAAATACACTGCTACGGGAAAAACTTCACAGGAACCAACTAAGGGTGGAAAACACCTTTTAGAGTGTGCTTCCAGGTAAAGTGCCACAATGTTTTCTAATCATTACAATGTAAAAATTGCTAAATAAATAGAAACAAGTTTATTTTCCCTCTCTGACTCCCAAGGAAAACACACAGGTTACAGATAATAGCCTTTTTCTGTTGTCACTATTTAGCAACTTTGAGCCAGTTTTTTCAGCAGTCTGCCCTCTCCGTTATATTCTGAAATAAAACCCAGCCCGATTCAGCACATCAGAGTATAATTCCCCCAAGGTTTTATACAAAATCATTAATATGAAACATTAATGTGCAGGACCTGTAGGCCTTTTTTGTTGTTGTTGTTAAGAGCTTAAATCCATTGACTTGTAACTGGCTTTTAAAATGACATTTTTCCTTGCTGCCTTCAATTCAGTCCAAATTAAAAAAAAATAATAAAATAAGAAGATGCCAG
Source organism: Spilogale gracilis (assembly GCA_004023965.1). Classification (NCBI taxonomy): domain Eukaryota; kingdom Metazoa; phylum Chordata; class Mammalia; order Carnivora; family Mephitidae; genus Spilogale; species Spilogale gracilis. The sequence continues at coordinate 76,001 of PITA01002585.1, read as the reverse complement.
ATGTCATGAGGCCAATAAGCAGGTGGGCTGAAGCTTCTGTACCAATTCAAACTGGCACCGCATCAAACCTGGTGGGTATAACCTTTAATTCACTGCTTCCCTGGCACCAGATCTAGTTCCATCTGCTCAGCCTTGCTAAGCTGTGCTTGTTTCTGTGCAGGGACGATGCCAACAATGCAAACTGTCTCCTACATGTGCAGGGAATCATCAGTGCAACTAGTTTTTCGAGACCCATATGGTGGCATCTGCGAATGCACACTGTCAGCATCGCTGCCTGTACCACCCTTCGAGTTTTAAGAATGGAAGGAGAGAACGCCAGTTTGTAATTCACTATTGAGAGCCAGGAGGAAAACTTTTTCCTTCCTTCCGAGTGCTTTTATTAGGGTCTTTTGAAGTGAAGGCCCAAGGCACTGGAAGAAGCCAAGGACTCCAGGAAGATCCTCCGTGAATGGCATGCCCAGAAATGATCCCCTTGGGTCCTTACTGAAAAAGCCTAGATCATCACAAACCGAAGTCCCCCCCATCCTTGCACCAACACTCCAAAAGCTCTCTTTTAAGAATTCTTTCTCAGTTCTATTAAGACCGCGAACGCTAAGATTTAAATGGAGGGGGAGTGGAGATGGGGAGACATAGCGTGTTCTACCAGAAGATTAATGAAGGTGGGAAAACAAATTTGTTTTATCACTGTCTACGTTCAGAATGCCTTAGATATACTGAGTATTCTTGAACTTATATTTTTAATGAAGAATGATTCTTAACCTGCTTATTCATTTTATATTATTCGCTGAGCCCTGATGAGGTGATTTGGAGGAAATGCACAGGCACACATCGATTGTGCTTTGTAAAATGGTGCGAAAGGCATAAACTGCGTGGTACAGCCAACTGCCTTAGAGCCCTGAGCTCCCAAATGAAACAGTGAATTTTCCGGATTCATGTCTACTGACAATTCCCCAGTCTGTTCCATATCTCAGTACAAATGCTCAGAGTCTGACTTCTAGTAGCCTTGAGGCAGGAATCCCTGATCAGCACTCTACTGTTAAACAGATCGAAAAAAATGTGGATTTGTTAGTTTGCTTGTTTATTATCTGTTTCTCGTACTGACCACAATTTCCAAGAAAAGAAGAACGTTACTTAGCTCACCATTTCAAACCTAGCTTTTGGCAAGGAATCCAGCACATAGTAATTACTCAATAAATACTTAATAAGAAAATAAATTTATAAACACAGAAAATTCTGTTTTCAGGTAGTGTAAAAGAAAACATATATTCTGCATATTCCAGAATATATGAGATACTAAATATGGGCTAATCCAGCCAAATTAACATTGTTTTTAATAAGTGATAATATACCAATAATATTATTTACTGAACACCGACTTTAAGTTAAACATTATGCTAAGCAGTTCACACTCTCTATCTTGCTCTATAATATCAGCAATGCCAGCAGTTACAAATCTGGTCACCATTGTACAGATGAGAAAACCAGTCCTGCAAAGCTTAGCGGTTAGAATGCAACAGAAGCAAGAGCCAAATCCAGCTCCGACTCCACAGTCTAAGCTTTTAATCACAACATTTAAAGGCCTCCCCTCTATCAAAATATTTGGTAAATTCAGCCTAAATCAAATGGGAAAAAAGTGTCAGACAAATAGGTTTATGTTGCTACCATATGTTAGGTATTATTTTGAAATTTTCCTCTCTGTCATACTATTGTTATCATTATTTGGTTAATGATTTGGGACAAGTAGGTGTTTAACCTTTTATTTGTTTAAAAGGCATTCATATCATATATGAAACATACATATCTCACTAAGAATCTTAAAATTCACAAGTATGAAAAATATAATTCTCACTCTATTAACACCCATCTCTGATGGTTACATTTCTGCATATACGGGAACTCCTGATTGCTGTATTAGTGATCTCAATACCATCTGGCAAAACAAAGATCTTGAAATACAAGGCAGAATCATTTAGGGAAAGGATCATGATAATTGTAGTGCAATATTTATCACACACACACTTTTAAGAATGTTAATCCACCTGATAAATGTTAACAACTGAAACCAGGAAGAGAATACCTTTCCCAAGCACTAAACTATTGAAAAAAAAATTTCATTATCACTTATTTTGGTTGTCACTGGATTCTGTGAGATAATTTAAGTGGCACAACCAGAGCCTGCTGATATTGTCTCATGAAAAGAAATATGTCCCATAAAATAATAGTTACTATAAATACGCACCTACATAAATCCTGTCTTTAACCTATAAGAATCTCTTTGGGAACTTTACAATTTCTTTCACTTTGATTAATTGAATCCATCCTCTTCCTTATGCTTCCTCTCTACCCTTCTTTAGCCCACATATACGTGTGCACATTCACACACACACACACACACACACGCACACTTTTTTCTAGAAACAAAAGGAAAGAAGGAGGAAAGCAAGGAAGCAAAATAATGTTAATGTTAATGTTAATAATGTTAATGTTAACACCTACTAACAGGCAGCATTTCCAACAGAAATTCTGCCAAGAGTGCAGTCTCCAAGTACATTTCTTCTCAATCAGAGTCAAGGAATAAGGCAATTTTAAAAAGGCAAATGGATTATGAAAAAGTAAAATTTAAATAGAACACAAACACTGCCAAAAGAAAGGAGGTCACGGTACATACAAGCGTAGGAGCACATACTCTAAATGAGTGCTAGTGACCATGAGTTCTTTAAGAGTATGGCTAATCTCTGGCTGCAGTAATTTTTCTAGTTCACTGAATTGTTTCAAGGATCAAATACGATAATGGATATGACACTGTGTCTTTCAATGTGGCATACGACACAAATGTAAGGTGACTTTTTACAAGCATTATTATCATTCCTTATTGCCAGCCATGGTCCAAGCACTTCTGTCAACACAACAGGGATGGGCAAGACTCTCATGGCCAGGAAAATCTAACTCCAAATGGCAGATGCCTTGAAAATGTCCACTTTGCACATTTAAGTTCCACTTCATCTCACACCCGAGCTGCCAGGTCAACTGACTTGAGCTTCATAAACCTAAATCAGCACATTTTGGTTCTCAGTGACCACCGTCCTCATTTGCATTCAAGTACGTCTTACAACTTGGAATCTGTTCAGAGTTTAAACCTCAATGGAAAATCCCCTTGACTGAGATTCATTCGAGGAGGTTATATGTCACCCAGGGTATTCCTGATGGTAGGACTGAGGGCATAATCCAGTTGAGAAGCACCGTCCTCCCTTCTAACTCCAGCCCTAGCCTCTACTACAAAGACCATCCAGGCTCTCCACACGAGTGAGAAGAAATCAACAAGCTTTTGTTCTGCCCTTTCCTCTAGCCTTGGGCACACTATCTTTGCCTTCCTTGACCTTCCAGTGCCTATTTCTCCCCACTCCTTCAGTCTTTGCATAAAACTAGGCATGTAATGGCACCGGCTCTGTCCAGTTCCAATAACAGAAGGAAAACATGCTCGCTAATCAAAACACTGTAACAGGAACGTAGGCTGAAAACTTATGTACCAGACCCAGCATCCAAGTACTTCATGTATCTCATCCCCATAAAAATCCTGTTTGATAGATGAGAAAACAAAGTCTTGAGGAGGTGAAAAGGCTTACTCAGTGGCAGAGATGGGCTCCAAACCTGGATCTGTCTGATATCCATGCTTGAGCTCTAGGACCCAGTGCTAGTGCTGTACAAACTTGGGAAGACATGGTGTACTGAGAAGTCATGAAGCTTAGAATCATGTGGCATATCCTTTAAGACTCTTCTACTTGAAAACTTCTTGTGAGAAAAAAACATATTAAAATAAACAAAATGCATTATGGAGTAGAAAGCCATGAGAACATGAATAACGTGAATTTTTTAATTCTAAAAATGCAAGAATTCAAGTAATTGCATGCATGTCATGGCTATCTTGTCATAGGAGAAGCTTCTTCCCTTCACTCTGTCATTTGGGGTACCCTATGAGAGGAAAACAGACTGTGAGTACCATAGGGCCCCTCACATACATTCCTCTGTGAACTAGGGAATCTCAAATCTGCCCACATACTGGTATCATGAGGGGTGTTTACACTTTTATTTATTTATTTTTAATACCCAGGTGTAAGCTCTACCCACAAAATATAATTTGATTTAGGTGGTCTGGACTAGGCCCAGACATCAGTATTTTTCAAAGTTCCCAGCTAGGGTTGAGAATGATTACACACAAACAAAAAGCATGTATCACACTACTAATAAACATGATATAAAATTCTTCTCATTCATTTAATACACACTTATGCATGCCTATCTGAGTGGGGCACTGTGCTAGGCACAGTGGCCTTGGAACAAGTACAGCAACTGAGGTCTGAAATATGCCTCCTGTACCTGAAAGATTATAATTAATTGAGTTGTCTTATTACTTTTCATTGCCTTGCTTCCGCCCTCAGATAGATTGTCTTCAATAACAGTGTGAATAGACTCTTTTTATAGCTCTTATTTCTACCTGGTGGCAAATAAAATGGTAGAAGGAAGAAAGAATTCCATCCTAATGTCATCAGAAGACAAAGTTATTACAGGATCAGTCTAGATGAAGGCAGAATAGAGGCAGAGGTAACAAGGAAAAGTTGGGGAGGGAGGAAAATGAGACAGAAAGGAATATAGGTCACCTGCTGAGAAGGTACCATACTGAATTCTAAATTCTGCCAGGTCAGGTGTTGAAGGATCACTAAGCTATAGTGAAATGAAAAATACTGATTTTAAGTCCGTAAGACATCTGTCCCAAGCAAATCATTCCAGTGGTGGCATTCAGAGTGAGAATGAGAACAAGCACAAGATGAAGATAGGGGAAAGAGAGAGGGAATGAGAAAAAAAGAACACATAAAAATACAACAACCAAGGGATTACAAAAGTTTTTTTGTCATTTTAGGGATTTGTGCTTCGAGGTCATACTGAAAGAAGATAAAGCTTGGCTATCTAGTTCCAGCTTCCAGCACTCATAAACAGATATTTTGCAGGATTTTGACTCATGAGTTTAGGACCCATTCCACCTGCCAGGTGTCTGTTTCCAACTGGGGTTGAAGCAGCCCAGTTGAGTTGAGTAACACATGTAATCCAGGCATTTGAGTGCATCCTTGTGTTTCCTTTTAAGTGATAATAACTGCTATACTCTTTTGAGCACCTTTATGTGTGGAGCACTATTCTAAATGCATTTTATGGATTAAACCATTTGCTTGGTGAGCTATTTGTAGCTCAGGGTGTCATGCAGGTGTGGTCAGATGGTGGCTGGAACTGGAGCAGCTGGGAGCTGGCAGGACTTCTCTCTCCTCATTTAGCCACAAAGATTCTGCATGTGGTCTCTCCACATGCACCAGGTTGGACTTTCACAGCAGGGCAGCCTCAGGGCAGGGGCACTGCTGCATGGACACTTGTGCACCTGCATGGGGTTCGGGGCCACATTCCCTTTCATTAGTAAGCATTGCAACTTATGCAGCCTCACTTCTATCACATTCTCTTGGTTATGAGCAAGACGAAATCCCACTCAGAATTAAAGAAAGGGCAATTAAGCTCTACCTCTTTCTAAGAAAATGGCAAGATTCTAGCATGGCATATGGCATTGTTGTGGCCTCTGTGGAAAATACAATCAGTCACAGATAGATACAGATATGGGTATGTAGATGCAGAAATCTGAATCTATTTAATGTATCAATCTATTGAACATGTATGTATACTACACACACACACACACACACACACACACACACACACATACACACAGGTTTCTCAAAGTATGGACTGAAGATCCCTTCCAGTAACAGAATCAGTGGGGGCAAAAATTGAAGGACATGCTATCCTCCCGTGCCCTCACTGGTTTGTATTTCATTTCCCTTAAATTACAATAGATTCTAGTCTCACTCTATCTGCAGGAGGATGTATGATTGTGGTAAGATAAGAATTATTTCCAAGTGATCCTCGAAGCTCAGGCTGAACTTCTTGGATAATGGTACCACTCCCAGCCCACTCCCAGCCCCCCAACCTTCGAAGAAAAACTAGATGGGATTGTCTCTCACCCCTTTCTCCCCATAGTAGAGGTTGCACCTTAACTTAGCATTTCATGGAATCAGTGTTTTCTTTCTCCCTTCAAGGGTAGCTGTAATTTTCTCCCAAAGCCTCAAGGTTCCCAGATTAACCCTGTTTATTACCAGACAACTCCTATAAATAAGTGGCACCCAATAACTTGGGACATCTTGCTATTGGGCAGGTTGCTTGTCCTCGTCACACTTATTTTCAACCTTCGAGATCACCAGGGGAAAAAAAGATCTTTGTCCTGGAATACAGATTCAAACCATATACTGCCTCACACATAATAATCCCAAATTAGGCCATCCTTTGCCCTGGCCACTGTAATGTTTGCTTTCCCAGGGTCCTTTAGAATGCCCATTAATTTTTGGAAGTAGATAATTATATACATTAAGGTTTGCAGAGTCTAACATTGCTCCTGGAGAAAGGATATATGTAAGAAAATGAAAATGATTCATTTAAAAACCTGGGTATAAAACTGAAATATAGTGGCTTACTTGTTTGTTATCTCATTCACCTTGACAACTGACAGTCACATTACGCCTAGATGTTCACTTATTAAGTGGACTGAGGGACACCCAACTGGCTCAGACACTAGAGCACATGATTCCTGAGTTTAAGTTCTGTATTAGGCATAGAGCTTACTTAAAAAAAATTAACAAAAATAAGTGGATTGATTATATACTGCAAAATTATTGGTATTCATATTAGAATTCTTTATTTGTATGTCTCTCAACTTTGACATGTTGATGTGTCTGAACATCAGAAACTGCAAATTGTTTGCCAGACAAATGCAACTTACAGTTATGTTTCTGTGGCCTGCAAACTTTTTAAATATTTGACTTAATAGCCAGGATATAAGCATGGAGTGACAGCTTTAAAAGTTACATTTCTAGGTTCTCTTTAAAAATCATTGGAGCTGGGGGCTCCTGGGTGGCTCAGTTGGTTAAGCGACTGCCTTTGGCTCAGGTCATGATCCCGGAGACCCAGGATCGAGTCCCACATCGGGCTCCCTGCTCGGTGGGAAGCCTGCTTCTCTCTCTCTCACTCCCCTTGCTTGTGTTCCCTCTCTCGCTGTTTCTCTCTGTCAAATAAATAAAATCTTTAAAAAAAAAAATCACTGGAGCTGGCACCACAAGGCCATGTTGCTTTTGGCCAATTACCAGCTTTTTGCACCTGGCTGGTGGCTAATCTGTTTTACTTATTTTGCATAACCTCCTTCGCCCCTGAGGGTATTAAGTTTGAGACACTTAATAAATTTCATATCTAAAATATTCAGCTTATCAAATAATGGATAGTAATAAAGCCTGTATTATAATTGGCATATCTATTGAAATATGGAGGAGCAATGGAAAATGTCAAGAGAGCTACTCAACATACAATCACCCAAGAGTAATAGTAGAGCTATTTGGTGGTAATTTATCTGTCAACCTCAATACATACCTAGGATCAGGAAGGCAGATAAAGAAGCATCTGAGCAGACTGAAAATATGGCATGAAATTCATGCAATAGAATTCATGCACTTTCCTCATACGTGAGTATCCTAAACCCTTATTCAACACCCATTTACTCTTATTTTAGATCATGCAAGCAGAAAGCTTACAGTGACAAATATTCTACAAGTAATCCATAATCCTATCACACGGAATACTCTTTATAGTATGCTATATCATCTAGGCAACTTCATGCATATTTTTTTAAAAAATCTCTGTACCCTGTCATATATGTATGTATGTATACCACATATCATCTTTTATGGGATTCCTTTTTTTTTTTTAAGATTTTATTTATTTATTTGACAGAGAGAAGCACAGCTAGAGAGGGAACACAAGCAGGGGGAGTGAGAGAAAGGAAAGAAGGCTTCCCACTGAGCAGGAAGCCCGATGCAGGGCTAAATCGTGGAACTCCGGGATCATGATCTGAGCCAAAGGCAGACGCTTAATGACTGAGCCAGCCAGGTGCCCCATAGGATTTCTTTTCAACTAACACATCCTTAATTTTCCCCTTGTTATATCTTCTTTTACATGTTTTTTAATAACTACTATTTTCCACAATATAGATGCACCATGATTTAACTGGCATAGCTTTCCACCTTTTATTATTGTTGACATTGTTTAAAAAAAAAAAACCATGGGAAATAAATCTTCCCTCTATATTTATGATTGTTTTCTTAGTAATGTGTGACTGTAAACATTTAGTATAAAGTACAAAAATTGGAGATTGCTCATTCAAATTATAAACATAATTTCTAACACTTTGGATACTTATTTTGGAAAGATCTCATATTTTGTTTGGGCTACTTTAACAAACTACCACAGACTGGGTGGCTTATAAACAACAAACATTTATTTCTCAGTTCCAGAGCCTGAGAAGTCCAAGATTATAGCATGTCTGAGGGTTGTTTATAAAGGTTCTAATCCTATTCATAAGGGCTCACTTTCATGACCTGGTCAGTTCTCCATGGTCCCACCTCAAAATACCATTACATTGGGGATTAGGTATCAACAAATGAATTTTGGATTCCAGTTGTTACACATTAGGTTTGTTTTTAAATAGCTGACCTAATAAATATGTTTTTCTGTTCTAAGTGGTAAGTTGCAATTGTCTGGAGAAATCCTCACCAAAGTTCAAAATGTTATTCACCATTGACAACAGATAAATTAGATATTACCACTTATAAGATATCTCCAACTTATAACTGTATTACGACACAGACTAGAAAGTATTCTGGTGATAACATTAATAAGTATGAATCATTTTTGGAGAATCCCTACACATATCAGTTATCCATTGCCACAATAATGGTACATTAGAAGTGACCACACAACTGTGGCAACTGTGGCTCAGTCGGTAGGGCATCCAACTCTTGGTTTCATCTCAAGGTCGTGGGATTGGCCCTGTGTGGGGCTCTACACTCAGCAGGGAGTCTGCTTCAGATTCTCTCTTCCTCTTCCTCTGCTCCTTTCCCCGCCTCAACTAAATAAGTAAATCTTTAAAAAAAATGACCACAAAACTCAATGGCAAACAACAATAAATATTCATGAAACCCATGAATTTATAGGTCAGAAATTTAGTCTCAGCTTGACTGAGAATTTCTTATATTGAATTAACTTGCTCACATATCTGGTAGTGAGCATTGTGTTAAGTCTTGGCTGGGTAGATTGTGGTTACCTGGATTTCCCCCATGCCCGCCATCTTCTATCATACTCTCTGGTCAAGCAGTCATGTTCCCATTGTTATACAGAAGGAAGAGTATCAGCAGAAGCACCTGAGCAGGTACTTTTCCTAGATTCTTTGATTATATCCCATTGACCAAAGCAAGTCATATGGCCCAGCCCCAAGCCAATGTGAAGAGACACAAGTTACACAGCAATGGGTGTGGCTTCAGAAAGGTGTGCTAGATTTGGCCATTAATGAAATAGTCTTCCATTCTATAGAAAACACTTGCAGATTTTTCTGTTTTTTAGATGGTTATCTACGGGCTGGTGTTACTGTTGACACACTGTTCCAGGACACTTGAGAATCCACTCAACCTGGGAGATGGAGAATCTGATTCTTCTTCATAACTCCACATTGCAGGGACAAACCAAAAAACTCTTGTATCCAAATGGCAAAAACATTATGGAAGTAACATCTATTGGGATGCAGCTGGACAAATCTGATATAGCTGGAGAAAATTTCTCTTGGCCTTAACTGACATGTATTCATTTCAGAACCAAAAATTGAAAAGAGCATCTGGTATTTTATAACGAGTCTTTGTTACAGTTTATTTTTAAGCTTGCATTTTATCATCCAACACAAAGTTAATTTCATACAAAACTAATTCCATGAGAGCATCAGGATGGATAAATGCTCATTGAGCAACTGAATGCTAGATTTAATCAATTGATATTTGGATTATGTCCTATAAATAATTAATAGTAGAATGCTCTCTATTTTATAATTCATCCAGATAGAAATGGACTACATAAGCTTTTTTATTTCCGCCCACCACAAAACTAATTTTTGTTATGGATAGAAAGAATGGGGAAAAGAAGGATATCATTATTCTATTCAAAAATACATCATATCATCTGGGAAGTCTTACTAATATAAGTTTGAAGAAAGTATTAGATAAGGAAACTCTGAGTTTCTTTTCTACTGAAAAGTAGAAGGCTGTTAGTAGTAGGAGGACACATCTTTTCTCTACAATCATGCATTGAGATATTAAGATGATAATATTTTAGAATTAGCAAATACATGTTGATATAACTTGTTTCATCATTACAAGTAAAGACATAACTTCATTTTGAACTTCAGTATGTGAATTGGTCTATAACGGACATTGTAAAAAAAGAAGCTACTTGTACATTTTTAAAATGTAAAATTATCATTATTATAAAAGGATGTACTATATTGACACATGACACAACATGAATGAAACTTGAAACATTATACTAAATGTAAGAAGCCAGTCAAAAAGCACCACATACTGCATGATTCCTTTCATAAAACATGTATAAAATAGGCAACTATACAGAGACAGAAAGATTAGGAGTTGCCTGGGGCTGGGATAGGGAGCAGGAATGAGGAATGATTGCTAGTGGATACTGTTTCTTTGGGAGTTTAATAGTGTTCTGACCCTAAATCATAATGAGACATGCATAACTCTAAATGTACTCAAAAGTCACTGTATAATTTAAAGGGGTGGATTTTATGGTGTGTGAAATATATCTTGATAAAGTTGTAAAAAATGCAAAGTTGAGCATGTAGCAGATGCTTAGAGAAGAAGCAAACATTATGAAAAATACTGGATGCAAGGAGAATATTAATCATTAATTGGAATCATTTTACTAAAAATTTAAAATGAATTATAATATCACTTAGATTTAAGTAATCTGAACTAAGAATCATTTTTATCATTAATCTAGTAAAAATTAGCTACATGGAGTTTAAAAAATGAGAAAAAGAGAAAATAGGAGATCTTTGAAATATAATGAAAAGACAGAAGTAAATTCCATGGAAGGAAATGAAGGGATCTTAAAAGAAGAAAAAGATCAAATAAGGAGGAAAGAGGTCTGAGAGAAAAATAATGAGTTCTACCCGAGGACTCAAGTTTTTGCGAATGTTATCAGAATGAGGGCTGGAGTAAGACAACATTCCCTTCCAACCTGAATTATCATAGCAGAGCTTCTCATTTGTTTTAAATATTTTTTTCTTGAAATATCCACATATATCCGTATTCACAAAAAGTTTATGAGACAAATATAAATAATATACCTTATTTCCTGATCATAGTAGGTGTCTCTAGATTCACAGAACCCACTCAGCTGAGGAAGACTTGACAAAAAATAGTTAACATATGGGTAGTCTCCAAATGTAGATTCATTTTCCATATTTTATTTATTTTTTAACTTTTCTTCAAGGTTCTCCCGTTTGTCTTTGTGATTCTCTAAAACAAATGAGATGCTTTAAGAGTCAACGCAGGCGCTCACATACCTGGTTCCGCAAGCCATATCACAGGAAGGCACATTGATCCCTGAACCAAAGAGCTGCGTTACAGACAGTTTGCTCTCACAACCTGCTTCAGTTAGCCTCAGAACACCCAAAGATTCTGGAATAAGAATTGATCTCTATCACATATCCTCAGTCACTTTTGTTGAAATTACTTGCCCATGTCACACACAATATTCATATCGAATTACTTATTTCTTCTCTGTCAAGCAACAGCTTAACCTTGGATTGACTTCTTAGCTTACAAGCTACGCAAAGTCATTATGTGACTGAGAAAAGCTGAAGTACATTCGAAGAAAGCAGACAGGGAAGGCCACCCAGTTCAATCAGAGCCAAGGAAACCAAATGACAGTTCATAGCTTATATTGTCCAAGGTGAAACCTCACAATTGTAGTCACTCTTCAGTGTTCTGATTTTCAGAATGCATTTCAGGAAAGAAAATAAAGTAGGTTAAGATGGAATATTTAAAGTATGCTAAATGAGCATCTGGGAACAATGATGAATCAACCTGAAAAGGATCTGTCCTTGTTTGAAACATTTTGAGTGTGCTACACCCTTAAAAACCTGCTGAGACTGATGTGGTAACACAACCTAAGAACTCATTCTGGAAAGTTCTCATACCCAAAGTGGGCCCGATCCCTTGGCATCTGGACTGTTGACTTCTGTTAGCACTTCCTATTCCTTCTACTCTTGGGATCCACTATGCCCAGATATGGCTTGATCCACTTTGGGAATATTCCTACTTACTTCTTTACTTATTGCCAGAAGATATATTTTTGTTCACCACTTTACCCCATATCTCAAATAATAATAAAATTGTGTTTATGTTTAATGCTAAGAATAAGTGGTAAACATTTTGATGATGACATACAACAATAGGACAGCAGAGAAGCTAACTTAGTAGTGAAGTTATATAACAATTCAAATTAATCTTTTCTTACTTTATAGAGTATAAGATTTCAATTTGTTGAAATTAAACAACATATCTTTATTTGCATCAAGCCATATATTTGTTTTTAAGATTTACTTATTTATTTGAGAGACAGAGTAGGGTGAGGGGCAGAGGGAGAGCGTGAAAGAAAATCTCAAACAGACTCCCCGATGAGCATGGGGCCCCATGCGGGACTCAATCTCATGACCCTAAGGATCATGACCTGAGCTGACATCAAGAGTCAGTCACTTAACCGACCGAGTCACACAGGCGCCCCTCGCCAGATAAATGTATGCCACTGAGGCCCACTTGAATTATGTTCTCTGAAATACAAAACTGCAGAAACATCTTAGGAATACACCATTTGGGTTCTCAGAAGCATCTATGAAATTTACATTTGCATAGCTTGATTCATATAAAGCACAGGCCTAAACATTAATTAGAAAATTAAATGTGGCTTTACAGGGTAGTACTACTGACCTCTGGGACAGTGAAATAGAAAAACATAGTTCATATAAAATAAAGAGGAAAAAATAAAATGAAATTTTAGATACCCATGAGATGAGATAACAAAGGAAATGTTACCAGAGTTATTGTAAAAAGAGTGACTAAAAATGCCCAGGCATTTTAGAGATAAATGGAGTTATTAATAGAAAAACCTTCCAAATAACAATGGTGCAGAATTTTAGAGATGGATAGGGAAACCTAGAAATCCTGGAAAATATAAATAAAAACTTTTTACATTGAAAGAGAGATATAAATGCAAAGGGAACATGTAAAATGTACCACCTTATCTCAAACCATTTTTTGATGAGGTAGGATATAAGCAATAGCTAATTAGTCAGGAGGAGACCACTGAGATGCTGTACTGATAGCACTGATTTTTAAGAAGAAAGGGAAAGTGTTAGAGAGAAGTGGATATTTTAGGTTATTCTAGGAAGGAAAAGATTTATTGGAGATATAATCTTGGAATTACTTTTTTATAATTAGATACAAGTCACTTACCAAAATAAAATTATATTAAAAATCAAATAACATTTTATACTCTACATTATCATTTATTTCATATATTATAGAATAACCTAACATATCCTTTTACATATAACATAACTTCTACTTGGATAAAATTTCGCTACAATTCCAATTTTTTCAAATGACAATATGACAAGAATCTAGATTTTTTAAATTTAGAAGTAAATCTTGGATCTAAAGCCAACTTTACAAAATTCAGATGGAAAAGCAGCTACTAGCTCAGCCACCTGAGATATTTGCCAAGAAGCCAGGTGCTTTGTGGGAACCTCTTCCATAGCTTAGCATCTGGGTTTTCTAAGTTGTTACCAAGGGAGGAAAAGGGGAAAAAAATCCACCACAGTGTATAGTGCTAAGGTTACTGGCCTCTTCAGAACAATAATATGAAAATGTTTTCTTTTCAACAATGAGACTTACAAAATGGGACTAGAAATCCAAAGGTAACAAAATATTGTATGCTCTAAAATGTCTTTTCTGCATTATTTTTAATTTATGTTAAGACTGTATTAGCTTCAGAGTGTTTATTTATGTCCCCAAGAGAGGATTTGCTGGGAACATTCTTTGAGATAAACTAAAAGAACTATTTGGTGCTGGCACTGTTAAATTTCTCCAATGTGCAGGTGTTTGTAGTATTTGTACAGTTGCCTGATTGGTTTCCATCCAGGTAAATCCACAGAGAATAAGGTTTATCGTTTCAGGATGGAGAGGAGCAGAGGCTATTGCAGGGTAGAGTAAAAACCTGCCACTAGCCACTTCCGGGCTGTTTTCTAAGAGTTTCATGTTCTGACTCTGAGAATATAAGCACGCCTTCACTTCCTTATTAAATGTTTCTTGCTGATCTTTGCTGAATCCCATTCATCCTACTTTCCCCCCCAACATCTTTCACAATCAACTCTGCATTCATAACTCTTCATCAGTATTACAAAGTAAGAATATATATTGTTACTGACAAATAAGAAAATATGCCAAGAAGCTTGTTATTTTTACATATGCTTTAGAACAGTACTGGAAAGACAGTTCATTCACTGTATTGCACTGACAAAATTTTGTAGCATGTCTGAAATTTTTCAGGCACTGTGCGGTGTGCAAAGGATATAAGAGCGATAAAAACAGAAATGATCCCTGCCTTCCTGGAGTTTATGGTTCACTGGGAAGGCACAGCTGAACAGCAGATTAGAGGTCTCAACCAAAACAACCAATGGAAATGCAATGCTACCTTCCACAGGAAGTATTAGACCACAGGTTGAATTAATAAATGATTTAATCAAAACTCCCTCACCCTTGAAACTCTTCATCCAAAGCAGAAGCCATGTAGTTGGAGGCTGGAAAAAAGATTTGTTTGAAAGATTTCTTTGAATCTGTGCTATGAGTTCCCCAAACCAACCAAACAAACCAACAAAATGATGGAGAATAGAGTGTCCCTGTCTTTACTTCAACCTTTCAGACACAATGGACTTATGTCTAACTGTAACCTAGAAACCCAAATTGTAGGAACAGTTGGCAAGTGGCTTCTTTAATAGAACCAAGAAGAACTGATACTGTATTGGAATGGTGTTGTTCATCCAGAATTTGTTCTATAAAAGAAACCTAAGACTGTTTTATGTATCAGATATGGGCCAGAGGAGAGAGAGCTAGCCAGGAGCTGTTCTAAATTCTACCTTACAGGGCAATGTAGGATGGTGATAGGACCTCAAAGATAAATTTTATGTTGTGTAGGCTGAAAGAAAAAGAAAAAAGGAGGTGCTAAGAGGTATGTGATCAGCAAGAGAAAAATGCACTTTCTATGTCTCAGGAAATACAAAGAATCAAGATTGGGGACCCCTGGGCGGCTCAGTGGGTTAAAGCCTTTGCCTTTCATCTCAGGTCATGATCTCAGGGTCCTGGGATCGAGGTCCGTATCAGGCTCTCTGCTCAGCAGGGAACTTGCTTCCTTCTCTCTCTCTGCCTGCCTCTCTGCCTACTTGTGATCTCCCTCTCTCTGACAAACGATTAAAAAATCTTAAAAAAAAAAAAAGAGTCAAGATTGGGATGAGGTGAATAAGTACTCACTTCAAGCATAGAATTTAAGGGGATATCAAAGACAAAAACTCAGTAATCAGGTAAGTAATATTTAATGCAATATTTTAAAATATCAAAATCAATGCAAAACAATCCATGATGAACAAAATATCAAATAAAAATTTAAGGAACAGGATCTAACCTTGTACTTATATATCCCTGACTTATCTGCCTTAACTTAATCCTGGCCCTACAGGATAGAAACACAGAGAGGGCTTCAGAGGAATCAAAAATCACCCAAGAAAGAGTCAACTTTAAACATCTGCCAGACCCAGAAGGAATGAAGCTCTCGAATACTAATACCAGCAGGCAAGACTAGACTTCTCCCCTTGCCCCTTATCCTCCCTCCTCTGCCAGCTCTCACTCCTGTTGGGATCAAAAACTATAGCGAGGAAGTACAGGAGATAAGCTGGGTGTAAGGAGTGTTAATGATACCAAGTTGAGTCTGTGTTCTATGTCTTAGCATGATCACAGTTTTTTTGTTTGGGGGGGTTTGGTATTAATTAAGAGTTACAGTTGCTCTCAATTTTTTTTTTAATCCATTGTTAAGGAAAAGGATAGTCCAAGAAGACTGTAGGGGCCAAACGAGGTACATGACAGTGGGGATTACTTGAGATAGGCTGGTCAGGTACAGTGTATCTGAGTATCTCTGAAGAGAGGTAAAATACCAGACATCCCAAGAGTTGCAGGAAAAATCTAAGGAAAGGCCCTGCAACAGAAGAGGCATGTCTCCTTCCACATCCCAAATCCAGATTGACTACAGTCTGGTGGCATCAGATTAGAAAGGGCAGACACGGGCCAGAACATGTGGGTTAGGGCAAGGACTTTGGATTTTTTTCTAAGCTCTATGAAGACCCATTTAAGGGCTCTGAGGATAGGGATGATATGGTGTACTCTTACCACTGATGTTCTAAACACTGTGATAAGGAAAAAAAAATACAAAGCATGAAGAAGAAAAAGAAAGAAGTAAACTGGCTCTATTCACAGACAATACAGAATATCCTAAGGAATTCTTAACTACTGAGGAGAACTAATACATGGAATTATTAAAAAATTTTTAAAAGAATTTTAAAAAGAATTTTTAAAAAAATTATTAAAAAATTACCTTTGTTTCTACACAGTAGCAGAAAAGACAATTGGAAAATAAAATTTTAAAAAAATTTACTTGCAATAGCATCAAAAACCATAAAATATAAAGAAATAAAATTAACAAAAGAAGTGGAAGATCTCTACAATAAAAAATATGGTTCCTTGCTAAAATAAAGTAAGAAACCTAAATAAATGGAGTTATGTCAGGTTCAAATAGTAAAAGACTCAGTAATGTCAACATACCAATTCTCCCTAAGTTGATCCATATATTCAGTGCAATTCCATTCAAAATCCAATAGATAGTTTTGTAGAAACCAGAAAAATAATTATAAAATTTCTATGATACAACAAAAGATCTAACATATTTATAACAATCTTGAAAAAGAACAAACTTATAAGATTCACGATATCTGATTTTCCAGTTACTTTACAGCTACAGAAATCAAGATAGTGTGGAATCGGGACACCTGGGTGGCTCAGTTGGTTAAGCATCTGCCTTTAGCTCAGGTCATGATCTCAGGGTCCTGGGAACGAGTCCCACATCAGGCTCTCTGCTCAGCGGAGAGTCTGGTTATCCCTCTGCCCCTACACCCTACTTATGCACTCTCCCTGTCTCTCACTCTCTCTCAAATAAATAAATCTTATAAATAAATAAATAATAGTAAAAAAAAAACAATGTGGAATTTATATAAGTGTAGACAAATGGAATAGGCCCAAATATATATGAGCAATTAATTTTTAACAAACATTCAAGTTAAATTTAATGAGGAAAGAAAAATCATTTCAATAAATGTTACTGGAATAACTGGATAACAGTATCACACACAAAAAATCAATCCCAGTCTTTAATGACACCATAAATAAAAATTAACTTGAAGTGGACCACAGACCTAAATACAAGAGCTAAAATTACAAAACTCATAGAAAAAAACTTAGGAGAACAATTTAGTAATCTTGGACCTGGCGAAGTTTTCTCACAGAGGACACACAAAGTGTTAATATATGGATAAACTAGACCACAACAAAATAAGAAGTTCAGCTAGAAACACTCTATAAAGAAAATAAATGAGGGCGCCTGGGTGGCTCAGTTGGTTAAGCAACTGCCTTTGGCTCGGGTCATGATCCGGAGACCCGGGATCGAGTCCCACATCGGGCTCTCTGCTCAGCAGGAGGCCTGCTTCTCCCTCTCTCACTCCCCCTGCTTGTGTTCCCTCTCTGGCTGTGTTTCTCTCTGTCAAATAAATAAAATCTTTAAACAAAAAAAAAAAAAAAGAAAAGAAAAGAAAAGACATGAGAAGTCATGAACTAGGAGAAAATATTTTTTTAGGAGAAATTTTCTTAGAACATACATCTATAATCTTTACATGTAAGTAAAGAATGTGTTATAAAGCCATAACAGAAAAACAAATGTCCAATACAAAATAGACAAAAGAATTGGTATACAAAGATTCATCAATGGTTAATAAACACATGAAATGTGTTCAGCATAATTAGCAGTGATGAAAGAGTAAACCAAAACCAAAATGAGATTTCAATTCCCATTTACCAGAATGGCTAAAATGAAAACTAATGACAATACCAAATGCTGATTTGGATGCAGTGGACCTACAATGCTCATACATTCCAGAAGGGATGCAAATGAAACAGCAACTTTACAAAGAAGTTTTGCAGTTTCTTATTAAGTAAAATAAACATCTACTCCATGACCCAGCACTTACACGTCTATATTCTTACCCACAGGAAATGAAAATGTACTTCCACACAAAGAATTGTACATGAATATTCATAAGACCCAAAGAGTGAAAACAATCTAAATGTCTATCAACTAGTGAAAGAATAAATAAGATGTGTTATATTCAAACGATGGAATAATACTCAGAAATTAAAAGAATACATTTTACACACACTGATACACAATTAAGGCTTAACCTGTTGGGCTTTTTGTTGTTGTTGTTCTATTGCATCCAGATATTTACACAGTTTTTGAGGTTCCAAAATAACTTACCTATTCACATTTTAGAAAAAATATTAAAAACATTCACCCCTAAAAAAAAAAAAAAAAAAAAAAAAAAAAAAAAAAAAAAAAAAAAAAAAAAAAAAAAAAAAAAAAAAAAAAAAAAAAAAAAAAAAAAAAAAAAAAAAAAAAAAAAAAAAACATTCACCCCTGTGGTTATATCAATGGTAAGAACATAAAGCTAGTATAATAAACTGAATTCTACATTTTCTCTTCTTACATGCTTAAAACAGTAGTTTGAACACATTTCGTTTGTTTTAATGTAAGAGATTAAAGTGAGGAAGAAAGCTATTGAAGCATAATTACAATATAATAAATCCTATTTTTGTTATACTAAGAGAAATGCAATACAATGAATTACTTTAATTTTGTAATAGATGAAAGTTACACTCATTTGCAACTTTTGCTTAGAGTTTAAATTAGAGAGAAACATATGCTTACCTCTATGAATAAAAAAAATAATGAAACTGGATTTAATGGACATCAAAGTGAGAGGGGGTCAAAGAAAAATGATTTACCAAAACTTATTATTTATTTACAATGGGTTTAAGCCTTTGTATTGTATAAATTATATATATCAGTTAAGGGCCTTTCGGCTTCCCGCCAGGACCCTTGGCACACCTATGAATTTGAGCAAATCTTTCAATGTTCCTTTTTTCTGATGAATTATTTCACTACAAATTAAATACTTACTGTAAGCAAGTAATATTTTATATAGTTATTATATTTCCTCATTTCATGAGTGTGTGCATACCTGGATTCATTCTAGACAATTCCCATATGTGGTGTGTTACAGCTTTCGTTAACGTGTAATTATGTACCATTAAAATAATAACAGCTGTCACTCATTCAGTACCTCCGTTACCCGATGCTGTGCTAAACGCATTACCTACATTATCTCAATTAATCCTCACAACAGGCCTACGAAGTAGGGATAACAATTAATCCCCATTTTACAGATGAAGATTCAGTAGGTCTGAGAAATTAAGCAACATAACCAAAGTCTCACTGTTAAGGAATACAGGAGCAGGGCTTGAACTAAGTTCTTTAGGACTTTAAACCTGTGGGGTTTTTTTGTTTTACTTTGTTTTTTAAAAGATTTTATTCATTTATTTGACAGAGAGAGAGAGATCACAAGTAGGCAGAGAGGCAGGCAGAGAGAGAGGGGGAAGCAGGCTCCCTGCTGAGCAGAGAGCCTGATGTGGGTCTCCATCCCAGGACCCTGGGACCATGTCCTGAGCTGAAGGCAGAGGCTTTAACCCACTGAGCCACCCAGGCACACCCTAAACCTGTGTTTTTAAATGCCAGAATATACCAACCCTTGTTTCTCATAACTTGATACACATTATTTGTACAGAGCTAATGTTGTCCCAAAGGGTGTGAAATCAGATGTCCTAGATAACACAGAAATCGTCCCCTGCTTTAGTACCGCTCTTCCCATAGCCCAGGAGCTGTCTGGCTGAATGGCACTAAGGAATATAAATACTGAAATTACCTGGATGTAAACATAACCTGTCACTAGGCTTCAGCTATAAGTAATTTCTAGTTGTATTTTACCTTAAACTTTGCTTGTAAAGACCCTATTACCCAAATGTCAGATTGATTATGCACTTATTTCTTCTCTATATAAAAACCCTGCTTGAAGAATAGTAACTGTGTTTAAAATGGTTTTAACCGATAAGGACAATAAGACAAAAGGAGATGCAACAGAAAAGGATGCTTTGAAGATGGAATGGGAAAGAATAATGACTTTTTAAAAATTACAATATATGGAAACTCATAAACAAACTTATATGTAGAATAAAAATCAAAGAAATCTCCTAATGTAGAACAAGGAGACAAAATATGAAAAATACAGGGGTGCCGGGGTGGCTCAGTTGGTTAAGCGACTGCCTTTGGCTCAGGTCATGATCCCGGAGACTCGGGATTGAGCCCCACATCGGACTCCCTGCTCAGTGGGAAGCCTGCTTCTCCCTCTCTCACTCCCCCTGCTTGTGTTCCCTCTCTGGCTGTGTTTCTCTCTGTCAAATAAATAAAATATTTTTTTAAAAATATGAAAAATACAAAAGATAATAAAAATTTTCTAACATCTACATATAATTCTAGAAAGAGAACAGAGAAAATAAAGGGGAGAGAATTGTCACATGCAAAATACAAGAAGCAATCTTAAAAGTGAAATACAAGGACCCCCAGACTGAAAGTGCTCATTGAGGGCCCAAGGAAGTGAGTGAAAAAAAGCACATAATCCCAGAGCCCAAGATCTTGGAATTTCAGAATGTTAGAGACTGAGAGGAAAGCCCCCTGGGCAAAGAAAGAAGTCTCCATGGAGGAACAGGAACTGAAATGGCATCATATCCTCAAAAATAACATGGATTTTAGGAGACAATACAGTCATGTCTTCAAAAATTATCTATCAAAAATTATTTTGAGCCTTAAATTTTATAAACAAATTATACGAGTGTGAAGGCAAAACGAAGATTTTTGCAAGTGTAAAAAGTATGTTCTATTAGGTATTCTGTTGGGACATCCATGCTTGCTAAAATAAGACAGAATACTAATAGGTATGTTTTATATTTATATATGCCTATACTCAAATGTAACTGAATATTATTTCTTGTTTTCAAACAGGTGATAGTAGGTATTAGCACTACTGAGCATGACTTGTCTCCACAGTCATTCAGGAAACCCAGGTTAAAGGAAGCCCTCTGACCTTCCACAAGCAGCTTCCAAGGTTATCACAGTTCTGCCTCGCTGTTACACACTTCAGGGGAAGGAGTTGGAAGGCCAGCCATGGCCAATCTTTATAAGCCTGACAGTGGCATATATTATTACTTCATTGGTCATCATTTAGCTTCATGGAAACTACAGTCTCCTGGAAACTACCTGTGCCTAGGAAAAACAAGAAATGGATTTTGGGGAACAGCCAGCAGTCTTTACCATCAAAGTCTCCAAAATATACTTTCAATGTTCATTTAATTTTTTAGAAAACTGAAAAATGCAATCGCTGTGAATTCTGTCTGCAAATGGCAACAGGGCTGCTTTGTGGTTACCAATTCTCAGGGAATATTTGTTCTCTACTCAAAGAAATTTCAAGATCTGCAACTTTCCTTCTCCCTCCTCAGGTGCATAGAAAAGGCAGTTGCATTCTATCATCCTTGCTTTGAGAGCAGAACTCCTGGGGGCCTCTCAGTGTGGACGTCCAATTGCCCTGCACACCCTAGGTGCAGCCAAACTCTCCTGCCCATCCCCACACTCCCCCTAAGAAGCTGGGAAAATTGCATTTTTAGGTCAGCACTTTGAGAAGACGGGCTCTGCCTCCCATATCACATTCCCACTTTAATCGATCTTTTAGTTGGTCTCTGAGAATTCTTCAGTTTCTACCCAGATTTCCTGTGTGTTCAGCAGCAGAAGAGTCGTTTTCAGTCCAAGTCATTCAGGATCTCTAATCCACCATTGTTATGGAAATGCAGTGGATACTGCTCTCTTTTAGTTCATCTTTCCAACACTATTGGTTATTTAACTCTGTGTACATGTATTGATAACAGAAGAATTATTACTGATTATTTGTTTACTACTTCTAGCTTCATAAACCTAACTGGAGACCGAGTTTCCAGTCCTTGCCAAAGTCATTGCCAAAAGAGAAAATATGAACATGATTACATCAGTCTACAAATCATATTTCCAAATAAAACAGGTGAGGTTCCTTTAAGATGTAATTCATTATAAAACAAAAATTAACTTTTTCCAAAATAATTTCTTTCCAACCCCAAACACCCTTTTCACATAGCTTGCCTCAAAGTTCTGTCTGGGTGGGCAATCAGCCACATGACCTGGATCTCTGGCTGTAACTCATGAGACATATTCCATAACGAAGCCACTGACATCATATTTCCTAGAAATTTTAAACTGGGAAAGAGGGACCCTAACAAGGTTAAAGTTGAGGGCAGAGACTGTGAATTCAGGTAGGGCAAGGAGTGATTTTATAAGTCCACTGAAGGCACAGAGTCAATGATAAGAGACCATTTGGTCTCAGAGAGAAGCGCAACTCCTGTTGACTTGTAAAGTTCCTTCTGAGGCCCAGTTAAACTTGCTTCACTTTTGTGGTCAAGATGGTTAGGTCACAAGCCAGACTTAAAATCCTGTTCCAACCAGCAATGTGATTTTGCCAAACTATTTAGTCTAACTTTTTTCAGTTTTTTCATGTGTAAAATGAGGGCGATCATAATATCTAAGTTATAGGATTATTGTGAGTGTGGCAGATTGGTTTGTTTTTGTTTATTTACAAATTTTGTTGCCTTTCTTGTGAGAAGCCACTGGCAAGTGACCGGCAGTACATTCCTGCATCATAACAGTCAGACTTGGTTATGTGACTTGCTTTGACCAGAGGAATATGAGCAAGAACAACAAAAAGCACTTCTGAATGGAAGCTTGAAGAATTACTGAATTCAATTCAGTTATCGCTTCCTATCCGCTGCCCCAAAACCTGGATCCTCAAATAAAACATTTTAGACACTGACCATACTGACCTTCAACTGACATGTAACATACGCCAGAAAAAAAAATCCTTATTGTGGTAAATCACTAGAATTTACAAATTGTGTGATACCACAGAATTATCTGGCAAAAGCTAACCATATATTTATTGGTACATATACCTGCAATTGTGGCTTGGAGGTGATTAGAGTCAAATATAAAAGCAGGCAATATTTTTGAGGCCGTTGTATTGCCAAAGAATTACTTGCCAGAACCCTTTCTGAATGGGAAGGTCGACGCCTCAGTGTTGTACGTTCAGCTTGTGCATGGTAGACAACTTTTCTTTTTGGTTCACAGGATTCTGAATGAAGAGGAGTTGTACGTTCAGCTTGTGCATGGTAGACAACTTTTCTTTTTGGTTCACAGATTCTCACTGGATGTTGAGATAGGAGAGAAAGCAATGATTCTGAAGAGGAAGGACTGAAGATATATTAATGTTTTCAAATAGTTTCTGCTCTTCTCCCAGGAGAATGGTACATCCTGGTTTGTCAACATTTGACTTACCATGCCATCTATGGGAAGAACCCACTTACCCATTCTACTGATTTTTAGGTGTGGCTAAGGAACTTGCTTTTTACAATGTACCATGGCCAAGTGGAAGTTTCAGGACACATTTCATGGTTTGGCTATTTCTCTCTTTTCCTCTGCCTTGAAACTAAAATAATGGCTACTGCTTCAGTTGGATCCCTAAATAAAAAACATATAGCTAAAATGCAATGGCACAAGATGTAAATCTTTGATTTGTGAGCTACTGAGATTTGGAGTTGTTTGTTACCACAATAGAACTTAGCAAATACAGGCTAATAGAGAAGTAAATTACTTAGGGGAGAGCTTGAAATAGCTCCTGGCAAATAGCAGCTATCATAATACCTCCTTACAACCCTAGTAATGTTCCAATAAATGTCTTTTTCAAGATACTTTTGTTCTTTGAAAATCAACACTCTCTATATATGATCAAAACACTCTGTTAAAAAAATACAACCAATTAGCTGGTAACCATTCACAAGGTACTATGTGATCCAAATATCATAAATGATTGACGATATAATTACAAGCATGCCATCCTACTAGATAGCACAATGTGTGGCCTTTCAAACGAGGCCTATTGTTTTTATTGGATAATTTCTAATAAGCAGATAGTTGCCTCTAATGAAATTTCCTAATTTAGTAAGCAATAAGATAAAATCCTCACAAATTATGCAGCCATATCTTTGCGCTTTTTTCCTAGTTTTAGAAGGGATGGGAAGAAACATCAATGAAGAACATTATAATATGCAGGAAAGTTGACAAAAAGCTCAATATGAGGTCATGGAAACTTCATTAAAACCACCTATTGGTCACCATTTGAGATAAAAGTAATTCCACTATGTTTATAAAGATCAGTCAAATTTTCCCAACAATACATTACTTGTAAGTAAAATGTTTGTTCAAATCTTTAAATTTCAAGATTAAGTTTAGACATACAAATTAGATTCTTATGCTTGTAATTTGTCAAGTCATACCTACACTATTTTCTACTGACCCAAATTTACCATTGCTAAATTCTCAAAATATAAAATCTCACACTTGAGTTAAATTCCCTTTCCTTAAGAAAGACAGGAATTAAATATTGTTTTATTGAATATGCCAATTAACTGAACTGCATGTTAGCTACATATTATTGTTTAAAAAAAATGCAGGCTGTCTTAATCCTGACACTCCCTATAATATATTTTATTCTTTATGACGTCTCTGTTTCCTTTCTTGACACATGGGTATCATCACTATTAATTACTATAATATGGTTATATACACATAAGATGTGTAAAAAATTTATATGAATCTGTAACACAAAAAGTCTATCACATCTGACAAATACTGCTTTTTAAGGAAAAAAAAACCACCACCAGATCACCAAACTGTCTTTGAATTTCTTAAACAGTTAAGCTGGTATTGGGGTTGAGAAAGCTGGGTGTTGGCGGTGAAAAAAAAATAGAAGATATAATCTTTGCCTTTAATAAGTTTATTATCTAGTACAGGTGATAGAGGGAAGAACTTACAGGGCCACACAATTTCATTCCCTTCTACTCAGTCCATGGGAGTAACCAGATCTCTTGACAGCATTGTCCTACTCCTCAGGACCCACTCACTTCCAAACTATAGTAGAGTGGCTTTCACCTTCATTACTCCTTTGAAGCTGTTCTCAAACCACCCTGTTGCTAAATGCAGTAGACACTTCCCAATTCTTACCCTTATATGTGTGGCTCCCATTGATCACTTGCTGTCCTTCGAATACTCTGGAATTCTGGGCCTCAACTGTACCGTGTTACTCATCTTCCTTCCTCTCAATGGTGACTTTGTGTCCTCATCCTCTGAGCTTCATTCCCTGACATTCATTTATTTTTGTGCTACCTAGCTAATTTGTATCTTCTTACCTTTTCACACATTCTTATCCACGTTGTGATTTACATTTCCACTTCTAACTAATGAATCCAAAACAAACATTTCCAGTCCAAATCTTGTTCTGAAATATACAGACCTCTACATGGATGTCCCACAGACACTTCAAACTAAACACGTCAGAATAAAGTCCAAACCCTTGAAAATGGCTTATTCTTGCTTCTAACTCTGATACCCTAA
Organism: Spilogale gracilis; assembly: GCA_004023965.1. NCBI lineage: Eukaryota > Metazoa > Chordata > Mammalia > Carnivora > Mephitidae > Spilogale > Spilogale gracilis. Next base: position 50,168 of record PITA01002585.1, on the reverse strand, counting down.
TACACCATGCTTTCTTTCATCCCTAGGCTTTTGCTAATGCCAGTACCCCAATGCTCCCTGACCCATTTTACCTGACCTAATCAAATTTTAATTCCTCCCCAAGCCTTAACTTGGATCCCAAAGCACGAATTCGGGACCCTCATACTTCTATCACATATGTCATAATGTCCTGCACCCTTCATTAGACTGTGGCCTTGTGAGAATATGTCCATGTTGCTCTGCATTGTTTCCAAGGCCTGGCACAGTGGCTGTTACATGGGAGCTGTTCTCCTATGTGTAAAATGGGAGAGTCACTAAAGGCTATAAGGCTCCAAAGCAAACAGCCTGGCTTCAAGTCCTGATTCTGTCATGTATTACTTATGTGACTTTGTTTTTATGATTTTTATTTATTTATTTAAGAGAGAGAGAGAGAATGAGCATGAGCAGAGGTGGGGGAGGGCCAGAGGGAGAGCCAGAAACAAACTCCCAGCTGAGCAGGGAGCCCAATGCAGGGCTGGATCCCAGAACCCTGGGATCATGACCCTAGCTGAAGGAGTCACCCAGGTGCTCCTTACCTATCTAACTTTAGACAAGCTGTTAAATGTCTTGGTGCCCAGATCGTGGGTATAATACTTTGTTTCATATAATCATTGTGAGAATTAAATTAGTTTACAAATCTTTACAAATTTTGCAAAATAAGTGCCTAACACATAAGAAGTGCTAAAAAAAAAAAATGTTAGTAACTATTTTCAGTTGAAAATTATTTGTATTATGTTCTTGCTGTCCCTATCCATCAACAAATTCGCCAGAAACCACTTTAATGTAATGCTGAGCATTGGCCTAGGAAGACAGTGCAATCCAACTGGAACATACCGTGAACTAAACTGGCAATTTTACAAAGGCAGGCAAAGTAGGGAGGAATGATTCCTACAGCCTCTTTCATGTCGTCTCTGCCTAGACTCTTCTATCTCCTGCAAGAAAAGACCTGACTGGTTAGAGCTCACACCTGACTGGACCACATTTGCTCTAATAGGGCCCTCAACCATTCCATAAGCCTAAATGAGGAAACATGATGTGCTCTGCATTTGCAACATCTACTCTTTTAAACTGCCTTCTTCCAACTGAAGAGTAGGGGGAAAAAAGAGATCTCACTTAGACTTTGACTATAAGCCATGCACTCCAAAGTAGCCTTGGACCAGAATTATTCTTTTGGGAATCAGTTGCCTGCACAGAAATTAAAGTCCTCTGATTCACATTCTGCACCTGTTTCTGCATTTGTTACACAAAGTGACTTGGGAACCTGACAGGGCAAGATTCTAGCATTCCCATGGCCTTGACTGAGCACCATCATAAAATAGAAAACTGACAGCTATATCCTTAACACATGCCCGTGTCCACTCCAGGCACCAGACTAGGGATGGTAGATCACCTGGAGCTAGGTCCTATCCTAGACATAGAGAATACAAAAGTGAGCAGGTCAGCCCTGCTTTCAGAGAGTGTGGCCAATCTGTTAAGGGGCATGGATACGTGTCATACACTACAGCAAGTGTCTCAATAGGGATGTATGTGTACATAGGTAGGTATGAGGGAGTGGTCAGCTCTCTCCTTGAGAAAGTCAGGAAAAGTTTCAAAGGAGAAGGCATTCAGGAGTTTTCAACATTTAGAAAAGGAGGCAAATTCTCTCAAAGGAAGCAGGTGCAAAGCCACAGAAAGGTTACACAGCAGGATGGATTTGAAGAAATAGAAGTAATTCCATCTGTCTTTGGGGTAGAAGCAGTGAGGGGAATGGCTATCAGTGACACTGGAGAAGTAGGCAAGAGTCACATAGATCATGGAGGACTGCATCTTGTTCAACTGGATACTGTAATGGATAAAGACACCAGCAGTGAGTTTGAAGTAGCTGTTTTCTTTTTAGTATAATCCTTTTGAGGGAATGTGTTCTGGGGAAGGAAGTGCACTCTTCCCAGCATGAAATTTGCTTCCAGAATATGAATTGAACATTGAAAGTATAGGGCTGAAATTTCCTTTGAGGGAAGATAAAGATATTAATTCATGTTGCCATAACCACAAGCAATAACTTAAAGACAGAGTACTCTAAACACAATTCTAATTTGATTGCCCCCTAAAAATGAAACGAACCTAACTAGCAAAACAGAGACAATTTCAAACCATTAAAATTAGAAATGAGCTCATGTTTAAGTTCAATTTTATAGTCTTTTTATGTGGGTTTCAGAAAATCTAGTAGATTCAATAAAATAAAATATCCCAGACACCTGGTATAATTAAAGCAAGTGAACCAAGCAGTAAAAATATCTCTGATTGAGGCTATGTTTGATGTCTAGCCAGAAAAACTACAGATTCTGTGACTCTGGAGTCTGAAATAAATACATTGGCTGGAGTGTGGACAGAACAGAAATACATTAATTATTTCTTAGGGTCAGAAAGTCGCTACCCTGTTTAATAAAGACTCAGAAGGCCAGCAGTTTTTTCACTGGCTCCTTAAATAGTTCAACCCTATGAATCCTCCTACATTCATCCCATGAAATATCCAGAGGAAAACTAGTTAATTTGAGGAGAGCCCTCAAATACTCTCCCATTTCCTTTTTATTCACTAGGATAAACTAATCTACCATATAAATTGTCTTTTGCTTGTTGGCCATGTCTAAAAGAGGTTGCTTGCAGTTTTCCATGCTAGTTCCTTGTAAATGATTCTTAATTGCAAAATCTTTGTTCCCTGTTACTTAAAATGTCACCTTTCACTTACATACCACAATGGTGATTCTAGTAAGGGATACAGTTAGCAGATAACTGATACTTCCTTCCCAATACAGGAGGATGGGTGACAAGAACTGCAGAACAGCCGTTATTGTCAGGTGTTTATAACTTACAACTTTTACACACTGTGATTCTGCCTCAAATGCGCAGTTTCCATAGCAACTACCGTATCATCTGATTCTACAGATATTTTTAAGATGCAGATAAATTTTTTAAGAAAATGGATCAAGATCTCAAGGTAAATTTATTCCCTAAATCCACTCTGTTCCCAATGACACCAGCAAGAGTGTCAGGTTTTGATAGAAAATGTGCTAAAGCAAGTATGCCTGTGTATATTCTATTTAATGACTTTACAGGTTATTGAAATTTATGTTCAAGCTTAAGTAAGCATTTTTACTTTTTCATATTTAACAGCTTAATTGTGATATAGCTAAAATATAGCAAACTGCAAATAGTTGACGTGCAAGGTCTATTAAATCTTATATACAAATACATTGTGAAACCATTATATCTAGGTAGCAAGCATATCCATCACCCTAAAAGTTTCCTATTGTCCTCTGTGATTCCTCACTCTCCTCTGCCCACTCCCCCACCATTCCCAGGGAACCACTGGTCAGCTTTACTGTCAATTAGCTTATATTTTCTAGAAATTTTCATAAAGGAAATCACGTAATATGTACTATTTTTTGTTTTTATTGATCAGCATAATTATTTTTAGATTCATCCAGGTTTTAGTTTGCATCAATAGTTCATTTGTTCTCTTTTATTGCTGAGTAGTATCCCATTGTGCCTATAGACCATGATTTCTTTATGTGTTCACTAGCTGATGGACATTTGTATTGTTTCTAGTTTGGAACTATTACAGAAAAAGTGGTCATGAACATAGCCTTTTTTTTTTTCTTAAAGATTTTATTTATTTATTTATTTATTTATTTATTTATTTATTTATTTATTTGACAGAGCGAAACATAGCTAGAGAGGGAACACAAGCAGGGGGAGTGAGAGAGGGAGAAGCAGGCGTCCCGCTGAGCAGGGAGCCTGCTGCGAGGCTCGATATCGAGACTCCAGGATCATGACCTGAGCTGAAGGCAGTCGCTTAACCAACTGAGCCACCCAGGCGCTCTGAACATAGCCTTTATATGTGCATATACTTTCATTCCTCGTGGAATGACATGTCTGAACCATAAAGCAGGCAATGTTAATTTTTAAGAAACTGTTGAGTTTTTTCTAAAGAATTTGTTCCATTTTACATTCCCACCAGTAGTGATGAGAATTCCAATTGTTATCATTGCTAATGCTTAGTAAAATCAACTCTTTTTCATTCCTCAATCATTTCATTCTAATAGGCTGTGCTGGCATATGGTTTTCATATTAATTTGCACTTTCCTAATGACTAATGATGTTGAATATATTTCCATGTGTTTATTTGCCATGATATATCTTCTTTGATAAGTTATCTGTTTAAATATTTTGCCCATTTTAAAAAACTGGGTTATTTTCTTATTGGATTTGAAAATTCTCTACATAGAATAGATACAAGCCCTTTGTCATATGTAAGATTTGTAAATATTTTGTTCCAGTCTGTTGTTTGTCCTTTCATTCTGTTAATGGTTTCTTTCAAAAAGCAGACATTTTTAATTTTGATGAAATTCAAACAATCACTTCTTTTATGGATCATCTTTTTGGTGTTGTGTCTAAGAATTCCTTACCAAACTCTGGTTCAAAAATCTTCTATATTTCCTAATTGTGTTGGACTTATATTTAGATCTGTGATAAATTTTGAGTTAATTTTTGCATTTAGTGATATAAATTATTCTCCAATTCCTGCATCAGAATTTCACAAATTTTTTATGGTGTATTTTCATTCAGTTCAAAACATTTTCAAATTTCTCTTTAGATTTTTTTCTTTGTATCTAGAAGCTCTGACATTAAATAGACATTGAGAATTGGTGTTTTCTGGCTGAATTATCTTTTTTTTCATTATGAAATGACCTTCTTTATCCCTGATAATATTCTTTACTCTGGAATCTTAACTGATATTAATACAGCCACTACAGGTTCCTTTTGATTAGTGTTAGTATGGTACATCTTTTTCAATCCGTTTTTTTTTAAATGTTATGTTAGTCATCATACAGGGATGAATGATATTCAGCGTTTGCATATAACACACAGCATTCATTGCAATATGTGCCCTCCTCAATACCCATCACTGGGCTACCCCATTTCCCCACTCCCTACCCTCTGAAACCTTCAGTTTGTTTCCCGGAGTCCATAGTCTCTCATGGTTCATCTCCCCTTCTTATTTCTACCTCCTTCATTTTCCCCTTCCTTCTCTTAATGTCCTCCATGCTATTCCTTATGCTCCACAAATAAGTGAAACCATATGATAATTGTCTTTCTCTGCTTGACATATCTCACAGCATAATCCCCTCCAGTTCCATCCATGTTGATGCAAATGGTGAGTCAACCCTTACTTTTTAATATGGTTTTGTCTTTATATTTAAAGTAAGCTTCTTATAGAAAAGTGAGCATATACAGGTAAGGTCTTGCTTTTGCATCCACTCTAACAGTCCCTGTCTTTTAATTGGAGTGGGTTCAGGATTGGTGTTTTGTTTCATTTCATTTTGTTTTATTATGCTCAGTTAGTCACAGTATAGTACATCGTTAGTTTTTGTTTTGTCTTACTTTTCTGTGGTTGCATAACAAATTATTACCAGAAATTTTAGCAGGTTTAAACAACATCCATTCATTATCTCCCAGATCTGTAGGCCATACGTTCAGGTGGACCCAGATAGGTTCTCTGCTCATGAGACCAAAATCCAGCAGTTGGCCATGCTGCATTTTCATCTAGAGGCTCTATCAAATAACTTGCTTCCAGCTCATTTAAATTGTCAGAATTCAATTGATTGTGATTGCAGAACTAAGATCCCATTTCCTGTTGGCGGTCAGCCAAGGGCTCCTTTCAGCCATCAGAGGCTGCCCAGGGTCCTTATCAAATGACCCCCCCCAATCTTCAAGTTTCCAATGGTACACTGAAATTTTTCTATTGCTTTGAATCTCTCTGAATTCTCGTGCCTCCCAACAGAAAAATCTGTCTGCTTTAAGAGTTCAGTGATTAGGGTGGACCAACCTCCCAGTTTGACATGTCATAATATTCACAGTCCCAGGGATTACAGAAGGAAATCCTGTGGGGTCCTTTTAGGATTTTAGGATTTTGCTTACCACAACCATTAATATGATATTTGATATAGTCAGGTTTAAATCTATGATTTTGTAATTTGTTTTCTTCCTGTTCCACTTATTCTTTCTTTCCTTTTTTTGCCTTTTCTTTTCTTTTTTCTGGATTGAGTATATTATTATTCCCTTCTATGTCTTTTATTAGCTCTTCAGCTATAATTCTCACCCTATTATTTTAATATTTGCTTTGGGGTTTATCATAGAAATTTTTGATTTACCAGAGGCTGCCTCCAAGTGATATTATACCACTTCATAGAAAAATATAATAATGTGATGATAATACACTTTCATTTCTTCTCTCCTAGCCGTGTATTGTTGCCATCCACTGTACCTGCTTATTTTATATAAACTCGCACTACAGGTCTCCTATTTTTATTTAAATTGTTAACTATCATTTAATGATTTTTAAATAATAATAAAACAACTTGCATATTGATCCACAAGGTTAATATTTCCAGGACTCTTTGTAGTCCCATTGCCTAGATCCATATTTTCATGTGCTATTATTTTCCTTCTGTCTAAGAGATCCCTTTTACCATTTCTTACAGTATGGGTCTGTTGGCAATGAATTCTTATGGATTTTATAGGTCTGAAAAACTTAATATTGCTTTCATTTCAACATAATCTCAGTGGGTGTAGAATTCCAGTTTTTTTTTTCTTCCCCTCCTTTCCAAAGCTCTAAAGATGCTGCCCCACTCTCTCTCGTTTACAGTTTTCAACAAAGAATCAGTTATCATGCTTATCTCTTTCTCCTCTGTATGTAATGTGTCTTTTTTCTCTAGTTATTTTTAGATTTTCTCTTCATCCCTTGTTTTGAGTAACTTGACTATGATGTGCTTTTCTGTAGTTTTCTTCATGTTTCTTATGCTTGGGGTTCACTGAGCTCCTTAAAACTCTGTGCTTGGTAACATTGTGTGTTTACTATACTTCAATGAAAAAAATTTTAAAACTCTGTGTGTTTATAATTTTCATCCAATTTGGGAATTCTTTGGCTATCATTTCTTTGAACATATTTTCCCCTACACATTCCTTCATGGTGTTTAATCACATGTGTTTTAGACTGTGAGGTTGGCCCAGAGCTCTTATGTCTTTCCCTTCAAAGTATTTAATTTGGAAAGCTTCAGTTACTATGTCTTCAAGTTTACTAATATTTTCTTGTACAATGCCTAATCTATCAGTAATTTCATCCAATTAGTTTTTCTCAGACACTGAAGTTTGACTTTGTGATTTTTTTATGATTCATACAAATACATATATTCATCCATATCTTTACTTAACCTGTTAAATCTTTCCTATAATTTCCTGAATATGTAGAATACAGTTATAGTAACTATTTCAAGGTTCTTATTTGCTAATTCTAACATCTGTGTTAGTTCTGGGTTGATTTCAATTGATTGATTTTTCTCCTCATTATGGGTTGTATTTTCTTGCTTCTTTGCATGCCTGTAATTTTTTATTGGATGCCAGACGTCGTGAATTTTGCCTTGTTGAGAGCTGAGTATTTTTGCATTTCTATAAATACCTTGAGTTTTATTTCTGGTATGCAGTTAAGTTACTTGGAAACATTTTCCTCCTTGCTTTGAAGATTTGTTAGGTGGGATCAGAGTAGTGTTTAGTCTAGGACTCATTATTTCCCATTGCTGAAGCATGACCCTTCCGAGTACTCTATACAATGTCCTGTAAATTATCCATTTTTCCAGGCTGCCTAGTGGCAACAGGCATCGTTTCCAGCCTTGTGTGGTCTTCCCCTACTCTTCCTTCTAACCATTTCATTGGGTTATTCTCCTAGTCTTGGTTAGTTTCTTCACATACATGTGCTCATCATGTGTGTACTCAGCTGATACTAAAGGAGAACCCAACGCAGATTTCAAGAGTGCCCTTGCTGTGTAGCTCTCCCCTCATGGTTCTCAGCACTAAAGCCACTTTGGTTTCACTAAAATGTCAGTTTCATCTCCTCAACTAAGGGATTCTATCAGGTTCAGTCTGGCCTCCCTCTCCCTGTGCCAGAGCTGGGAAACACTCTTACGACCACAAGCGGGACAATCATAGAGTCCCCTTGTTTGTTTCCTGTCTCTCAGGATTCACTATCCTTAGAAGCCTAACATCCAATACCTTGAAAAACACCTTTTCCCCCCAAAAATTGTTACAGGCAGGAGAGAAAACCCTGTCCCTTCATCCTGTTTCAGAGTAGTTATCTAAATATACATTTTGAAATTCTAATAACATTAACTCTTCAAAGTATAAAAAGCATATGTGAATCTAGCGATAGAGTTCAACTGAAGTAACTAAAGAATACTGATATCATAGAAACTGTCTTAGCTATGATGATAAGAATTTGTGTTGTTCAACTCAAGTGTAACAACATTTATACATTGTCTAATCTAGAGAGATGAATACCACTCAGAGCTGAGGTTGTGCTGAATTTGATATTTACCACAGATGCAGAAATAGTGAATTACAAAATTCTGCTCTTCACATTTTCAAGGGAGGCCAGATCTTGCCCAATTACCTGGAAACTGAATCCATCCATATAGAAAAGGATTTCTGTAGTCACCACAAAGATCCAAGTGCATAAGCCCATTATACTCAGTCACTGATGTTCACCATAATAGGGACAAAATTCTACAGATTAACCCAGTTGATAAACAAAGAAATTATTTTAAAAAAAAAAACCACCTTGTCACTTTTCAATACTTGGGGATATAGCACAGTTTGTGCACACTTTCTGTTGGTTTATGGACATCTGGATTTTTTCTAGAGGTTAGCTATCATAAAAAATGGTGTGATGAACACTTCTGTCTATGTTCCCTGGTACATACACATGGACACATATCCCTTTAGGTTACATATTTAGGAATAGAATTCCTGAGTCATGTGGCAAGTATATCTTAGATTTACTAGATTTTGCCACACATGCTTTACCAATTTATACTTCATCAGCTGTGAATGAGGATCACTTTTGGTTCACATCTATACCTACATTTAGTGTTTTTATATTCTCAGATATTTTTTCTTTTTAAGAAGCCAGAGAACAATAATAAAAGTTATGTTCACTCTTTCTTCCACACATTTTCTCATTACACTAGTTTTTTCTTACTTTCCAGGTGCTTGGGATTCAAATATGAAGACAATATGATCCTCACTTTTGCTAAAGGTATCACAGACTAAGGGATATAGAATTAGCCCAAAATATAAAAGATAAAAATCAATCTTGTCCTAAAATAGAGGTTCAAACTAAGATCACTCTGTTTGTAATCATACCATAAAATGACAAATAATTATCAAAAACATTCAGTTGGCTGATGAGGAATCTTTAATTAGCCCAAGGTTTACAGTTTATGATTAGGTAAAATATATGTATTTAGAGAGACACACACAGAGAGAGAGAGAGAGAGAGAGAGAGAGAGAGAATGTGTGTGTGTGTGTGTGTGTGTGTGTGTGTGTGTATGTAAGTATAAGGAGAGAGGGAAAGAGAGACATTTTTTTAAGGACAAATAAGGAAGCTGATAAGTCCAACTTCTTGCAAGTTCCCTTCAGAGGATCAAGTCTGGAATTTATGAGAGAGATCAGAAAACTTGTATGGTGAAAGGCCAGATAGTAAATAGTCTAGGCTTTGCACACCATAAGTTTTCTGTCGCAACTACTCAACTCTGCCCTTGTAATATACAAGTAGCACAGGCAATATGTAAACAAATGAATGCAACTGTGCTTCAACCAAACTTTATTTACAAGAACAAGCTGTAGACCTGATTTGGTCCAAAGGTCAAACAATTTGTGAATCCCTGATCTAAGGCATGAACACTTGGCGTCAAATGATTACAGAGACTCTGTTAGTGTAAGTTAGTATCAGTTATTTTATAGTTTAGTGTAAATGAAGACTCCAAAGGTAGGTTATAGTAGAGAGGATAGAGAGGAAGGAGAAAACACAAGATGCCTGAAGACATGGGAAAAGTATTACCTCCATCATGGCTTTACTTGAGCCATGACTATGACTTAGGATTTAGTGGAATTTTGCATTTTCAAAGGCAATTATTATGTCATACGACATACAATACCTGTGACAACAATATGCATTTACTGAATGAAAGCACTCTCTGGAACCAAAAGTAACTTTACCTTTAAAAGACCAGCACATTTCATTTTACTAATGAAAGAAGATGGTGATAGTTTAATGAGGACCACAGGTCAAAAGTGTTCCCTAAAATTTTACTCCTAAAGAAATAAATATGTAGGGTTGTTTTTGTTCTGTTTGTTTGTTGTTGTTGTTGTTGTTTTTAAGATTTTATTTATTTGACAGAGAGAAACACAGCCAGAGAGGGAACACAAGCAGGGGGAGTGAGAGAGGGAGAAGCAGGCTTCCCGCGGAGCAAGGAGCCCGATGCGGGACTCCATCCAGCATCTCCATCCCAGGTCTTCAGGGATCATGACCTGAGCCGAAGGCAGTCGCTCAACCAACTGAGCCACCCAGGCACCCCTGTTTTTGTTCTGTTTTGATTTGCATTTACCAGCTGAGAATTTCTTAGCCCTTTCATCTTAGAAAATATAAAATATTGTGCCATATTTTTAAATATGAATGCTGTTTAAAGTTAGTATTTCAGAAGAGCAAATTATCTTTTTTTGCTAACTGAAACCTACTCAATCAAATATACCATTAGTATCCCAGTGAAAGAGATTATGGAATCTTTTATCATCTATAATATTCCTAGTCAATAATTAGCACAATAGAAAATCTATTTCATAATATTTAAAATAATAAGAGCTAAAGATAATTAAAAACCTATTATGCACCTGTAAAGAATTAGTCATAGCAACCCTATCAAGTAGAATATATAATTACCATCCTATTTTACAGATAAAAAAAGCAAACAAAGACAGAGAAGTTAAGTAACTTCCTCAGGGTCACACAGCTAGTAACAATTGGGGTTATGATTCAACAAAGGCAATTTAGGGCCTCTCTCTTTAAACAATATGCTGTTCTGCCCCTTATTCAAAGAGATTATACCAGTTATTCTTTTTTTCCCCTCAAATAGTATATATTCAGGACCAGACTGCATGTAGTATTTAAAATTAGTCATTGGCTAATTTACCTTTTTTATTTAGGTTTGAAATTTCACATGAATTTTTTTTTAGTCCAGTTGACATACAATGTTACATTAGTTTCAGGTGTACAACATAGTAATTCAACAAGTTTATACATTCATTATACTTTGCTCACTGCAAGTGTTAGCTACCATTTGTCACCATACAAAGCTATTATAATACCACTGACTATATTCCCTATGCTGCACCTTTCTTTTTTTTAAAAAAGATTTTATTTATTTATTTGACAGAGAGAAACACAGCTAGAGAGGGAACACAAGCAGAGGGACTGAGAGAGGGAGAAGCAGGCCTCCCGCGGAGCAGGAAGCCTGATGTGGGGCTCGATCCAGGGTCTCCAGGATCATGACCTGAGCTGAAAGCAGTCGCTTAACCAACTGAGCAACCCAGGCGCCCCTGCACCTTTCATTCCCATGACTTACTCATTCCATAACCAGAAATTTTATACCTTTTAAAAGACCAACACATGATAGAGATTTGATGCTTTAAAGAAATAGAAAAGGGAATTTTCTTCTGTGTTTGTTACTAATAGCATGTTACCAAAGAAAAGAGACTCTCCTCTTATCTAAAATAACTTTGTTATGGACTAAATGTTCGTGTGCCCCCCAAATTCACACATTGAAATCTTAATCTTCAACGTAATGGCATTAAGAGGTGGGTTTCGGGAAGTGATTCGGCTATGGAGCACTTTTACCTCATCCCCTGCGTGAGGACACAAGAAAACAGCTAAACCAGGAAGCGGGTTCTCCCCAGACACTGAGTCTGCAGGCACCATGATTTTAGACTTCCTAGCCTTCACAACTGTGAGAAATAAATGTTGAAGTCACACCGTCTATGGTATTTTTGTTATAGGAGCCTGACAGACTAAGATAAACTTACTTGTAGATTTTTCCAAACTCTGTTCCAAACTCTGTCCTCGTCCTCCTGGCAAATTGGTCATGCTTTCTAAGTATCTTGTTCCTATGGCTAATATGGCACTGATCACATTGGGTGGCAATAATTTGCTTTTATATATATATATATTTTTTTTTTTTCTCCAGAATCAGGGTCTACTATGGAAGGCACTCAAATGTTTGATGAATGGTTGAATGAACATATGAATCAATGCATTCCAAGGGATGCTTCCATGATTATAACTCCCCAAAGAAGAAATAAGCCAATATCCAGAAATTCTAAAAACAAAACAAAATCTTTTGAAAAGATTCTTAATTGAACACATCTGTTTCACTTATCGCGGGAGTGTACACATAAGCACGACTGGGGAAGGTTGCTGTCCAATGGAGATCAGGCTCTGCTACTTAGACGGCATGCTAATAAATGCTAGCTTTCCCTGTGCAGCATACGCTATTGCTTTATCTTTTCAGAGAATCTTCCACAGGGACACAACTATAGTCCATTTACCTCCTCTCAAATTTTAGTAATATTGTTAAAGAATCTGTCATAAGAAATTGCTGAGAACACTCAGGAGAATTGCCAAATAATTCCGCAGTAGTTCTGCTTAAACATCTTAAGGGTGAGGCTACAGAGGACCACTGCTTTTTCATTTGTTTGGGTTTTTTGTTTGTTTGTTTGGTTTGGGTTTTTTGTTGTTGTTGCTGTTGTTTTGCATGAAACAATGTGAATATCACCACTGTTGTTCTTCCAAATGCAGTGTCAAAAGGAATTGGATTTGCAAAGCTTTCATCTTGCTGGATTAAATTGTAATAAGTTTAAAATTTAAAAAGTGGTGTTTCAACTTAACACGGGATAGGCTTTTTAAAACACTACAGTAGAGGGGAAAATTGCAAAATAATTGTTTATTCTTCTGCTTTGTCTTTCATGACATGGAATCCTTTGCTGAATTATTCTACTTAGAAGGTTCAGGGTTGCTTTTTTTTGCAATGGCATGTATATTTTTTTGTTTGTTTTTGTTACAATGCAGGATTATTGCCTTTCAAAGGGTGGTGTCACAAGAGGATGCTGTAAAAATCCTGCGATGCTGCCAGTAATTAGGCAGCTGGGTGGCCTAGAAATCCTCTCCATTACACTGTTGTTTCCCTGCCAGTTCTCCCTGTTCTCTCTTCTGGAAAAAAAGGGGAAAGAAAACCAACAAAACAAAACAAATAACAACTTTGTTTTTCTTTACATAGTTTTTATAGGCAGAATGAATAAACCTTTTCACTTGCCAGAGTTTTCTACACAACATCAGCTTCCATCTTTATGATTCGTGATCCCTGCTTTGATTTACAACCAGTTGTCCAAAGCATGTTTAATGAATAATCAAGGCTATAATGTTTAATGTGTTAAGGGAGTTCTCACAAATACATGGGCTTCCCACCTGTACATATGTTGTCCACATGGATTAATATTGTGTCCATTTTTTAAACCAGAACAGTTCACAAGTATGTATCACTGATAACCAAAATAATACATACCTAGCATTCAGAATAGATGAGTGTCAGCCCTAGGGACATGGAACAGATTTTGCTCTTCTCCTTCTGTCTTTCTTAATCTCTGAGGTCTCTGACTATCTCAGTCTTTAATGTCTCTCCTTTCATTCCATCAAGCGGTTGTAAGAAATGAACATAAATGTGTGTGTGTATGTTTTGATTGCCTTATCAGGGTTTGTGAGGGACTTTGTATGTTACGTGTGTGATGGTGTTTAGTTGGCACTCCATAACTGTTTATTGAACTGAATTACAAACATTTGGATTTCTTTTTTAAATCTTTTTGAGGCTACCTGCAGTGGCCCTCAAAAAGATGTACCAGTGTCCTAATCCTTGGAACCTGTGAATATTTCCCTGTATGGTAAGAGTGAATATTACCTTATATGGTAAAAGATGTGACTGAACTAGATCTTGGAGAAGAGTTTATCTTGGATTACACCATAGTCTCTAAATGCAATCATGCGTATCCTTATAGAAGGGAAGCGGCGGGGGGGGGGGGGGGGTTGAGGCATACACACAAAGGAGGAAAAAGGCAAAATGAACACAGAGGCAGAATTTGGAGTGTTGTAGCCACAAACTAAGGAATGCCAAGGAATGCCAGGGAACCCCCAGAAACTAAAAGAGACAAGGAACCAATTCCCAGAGTCTCTGGTGGGGGGAGATTCAACCCAGCTGACACCCTGACTACAGACTTCTGACCACCAGAATTGTGAAAGAATACATTTCTGTTGTGTTAAACTTCCCAAATTGTGGTAACTTATTCACAGCAGGACTAGGAAACTAATACACTAGCTGACCTCATGAATCAGGCAGGCAAGGGCCTGGGGATGCAGGAAAAAAAAGAGACCTGACCTGTGAGGAAAGCCAGGAAGGCTCCAAAAGTAAGGCAGAAACTGCGGGAAAGCATCTTGACCCAGATGTTGCTCCAAACACAGGAACACAGCAAAGCAAGCGGGATCCAGGCAGGCACTGATATTTGAGGTGACCCGAAATAGTGCAGTGGGACCTGCAGCAGTGATTCAGAGAGTAAAAAGACAGATGAAGTCAAGTGGGCATCCGTATGAACTCTGATCGATTAGAACTATTAATAGGAGAAAACGTTCACTGAGAACTCAGTTTCCCAGGTTTTAAACTGCCATCCCCCTTACCAGGTAAGTGTTTTGGGGTTTTTTTCCCATTTTGCACATGAGTAAATAAAATCCAACAGAGATTAAATAAATAAATTGTCCAAGATCACAGAGATAATAAGTGGCAAAAACAGGATTCAAACTGAGGCTTGTGTGACTCCTAGAAGAGGCTTTCCGCTCCTGTGCTGTAAGCCCCCACTCCACTCTATTACCCTAGTCAGGAGAGTTCTAACAGCAACAGGATCCAGGCCCAGCGGGCAGCGTGCTGACAGGAACTGGACAGTGCCAAGGCACGATTTCATTCCGGACAAACCTCTAAGCCAGTGAAAGAGGGAGGGTAATGAAGCAAGAGAAATGAGTGTGAAGTTCAATGTAAGTTAAATTCAAGTTCAGGTGTGACCAGTAGTTGGCTGTCTGATCTCTATCCAACTTCTTCATCTTTATAATATAACAGTCCTTATTCCACAGACTCTATCCATGATGGGATATATGTAAATAAAATGTTGAATTCAATAACTATTGAGAAAAACGGCTTCCTGCTACATGACCAGATTTGAAGGAAACTGAACAAAATAATGACAGGCATATTTACTAGTGACTATAAATTATAATACCGTCTTATGCTTCTTTTTGGAAGTAAACATTGAGTTAAAGTAAAACTATAGAAAATGAGAGGGGGGTTGTATATTAGTCCATTTGGGTTGCTATGGCAAAAATACCATAAGCTAGGTGGCTTACAAATAACAGAAATTTACTCCTCACAATCCTGGAGACTGAGAAGTCCAAGATCATGGTGCTGACTAATTCTGGGTCTGGTAAGAGCTTCCTGCTTCAGCCATTTTTCCCTGGGTCCTCATAAGGCAGATGGGGAAGAGAGTTTGCTTGGGTCCCTTTTACAAGGCTACTAATTCCATTCTTCATCCTCATGAACTAAATACTCCCAAATTTCCCACCTTCTAGTACCACAACCTTAGGGGTTAGGCTTCAACATATGAACTTTGTGGGGACACAAACTCTCAAACCATAGCAGTTTGGTTTGATGAAATGGTCATGTGATTAGAAATCTAATTCCCTAAAATCCCTGGGTTTCCTGTCTATACAATTAACTAAATGGATTTGAGAAGTACTTGGGTTTCATCCAAAAAAAAAAAAAGAAAAAAAGGCATGCTATTCATTACAAATATAGATAAGTATAAAAGGGCTGACCTGTATTTTGACATTCAACATATATTAGGCTACACATGATGTAACTCTGATTGACCTTCCTTATCACACTTTTGGGATGAAAATTTAGAATCATCCTCTTGGGGTATATCAGCCTTCCACACACAGTATTCACATTTCAAAGGGATTATTTAATAATTTTTAAAAACACATTAAGTATAAAGCATTTTGTGTTCCTTGAATTTTTTTCAACTGAACCTTGCAAAGAGTTGATTTGAAATACAGGCTATTTGAGATTAAGAAGGGATAGTTATGTGATCTTATTCTTATTTTCTAAAGTAAGAGAGTAAGTGGAAGAAAAAATAATGCTATAGTAAAAATGAGTAGATCCTTCAAATGGAATTTTTTGATGGATCACTCAAAAACTTAAACAAAAACTTTATAAAGTCCTCCATGTAGCTTTAAAAGATCATTTAATGTAAAAAAAAAAAAAAAAAGAAAAGAAAGAAAGAAAAAAAAAAAGATACCCTGAAAGTTTATGAGCTGTTCATGCTTCAGAAGTAAAGACATGTTCTTTGGGTGATTTTTGTTTTAATATTGACATTGTTTTCTGACAAATGTGAATTCTCTCTCCTGCTTCCTTTACAACCAGCAGCACACATTTATAAATGGCTGACTTTGGTTATCGAGGCCATCAGAAGCAGAGAGCGAGAAAAAAGCATACTTGCACTCACTCATGTGAGATCAAATCAATGACCTTCACCTCATTAGCACATTTTCCAACCAATGGATAAAGCTGCAGTGAACTTCTTCCTCTGGGAGGAGTTGTCAAAGCTGACTGTTACATGAAGGCCTCAAAAATCCTTTCTAAAGAACAAAATGAGAACAAATAATAATCCAGTCCTTATAATCTGACTTTTAGATCTACCTTGACTGGTTGATCCAAGTTAGTGAAGGATGGTGATAACCTCATCTTTTATATTTGAACGTCTCATGGATATCAGATTTTTATGGGCATGAAAAGCTGAACTTTGTAGTGCTCTCTTGGGAAGAGGCAAAATACCATGTGGCCAGGAAAGAAAGTGTAGTAATAGGACCAGAATTACTCACTTGTATACCAGAAGATACAGCTATAATTATTTTAAGTGGTCACAGGATCTATCTTCTAGTCTATAGATGGTGAAAGTCACGGTTAGTCCATGCAAAGAGATTTGGAAATGACTCATATATAAAACTGCACCTTGGCATGAAGTAAATTCCATACAAAGGTACATCATAAGCCTGACTGAATTAATATGACTTAGTAGGACCATCCCTGAGAGCCTGAAAATATCCACATTTGTTCTGAAAATATGAGACTCTGAAATGTAACAACAGCTTCTCCAAATTTATTGTCTATCCCTTTGTCTTTGTACCAGAAGCAAATAATTTTTTTAAGTGCTAATTGGTAGTTCTGCAAAGATTCCACAGTGCCCCCACACTAATTGCATCACCTGCAGAATTCTCAGTTGGACTCCACTTCTAACCTGTACAGTCAGGAAGTCTGACAGGAAAATGTATACTCAAAGTTCTCAACAAAGGGGAAATTACTTTACAGTCTGCTATGAACATGTGGAGATAGCTGAAAGTTATTTTATTTCATTCATTAGGGATGGTCTAACTTGGCTAATCTACACTGTGTTTAAATTATATAGCTGTTTTCCTAATTTTTGGATAAGTGCTATATTTATGGCCCACATGCTGAATATTTGAAATAGTTTGAACCAATGTATATGGCACGATGGCTTGTTTGTAGTTGAGTTGATTAAATTGCCCACTGCACATTTTGCATGGTTCATTCTCATAAATTATTTCGATCAATGTAAAAGTTGCTTAGGTTGAAGGAAGTATGTGTTTGACAACTGGTTGTTGGTTGTTGGCGCCAAGCAGTTGATCAAAAGGAATTTCAAATTGGGGTGGGGGTGGCCCTTTGCAAGACTGAGAAGCTGATGTGCTACAAGACCCATGGAGCACATGGAAGAGAATAGTATAAAGTCATTATACACTTCTTTTTTTTATGGTTCTAATAGTTCCAACTATGACCTACAAGAAGTTAATTTCTTTCATGCCTCAGATTTTTCATCTGTCAAATGGGGCTAATATTTGCATCAACCATGTGAATATTGCCAATTTTGTAGATCAAAAATTGTCAAAATCCAGCAATTTCATATGGCTTGTTCTATTAACATCCATACTGTGGCATTATTAGACAGATTCAATAAATTAATGTAGATAGAGCACACAATGCAATGACTGAAATGTATTAAATACGTATACAAGAAATGTTAATAATTTCTAAAATGTTATTATTACCATACTTAAGACTGGGTTAATGGAAGGAGCACATACTAGTAATTTCTTCTTCAAATGGTGCTTCTATACCATCTCAGTTTTTACTGTGGGACCATGTGAGGTATTACTAAACAGTCGTCAATGTTGACGCAGGGCCACCTGCTTCATAAGGTTGGAGCGGGTGTCTGATTCAAGAGAGGGCAGTCCACAAGCAAAGCTAAGTGCAAGCAGGCAACAAGTGTAGGTGCTGAGGATTCAGTCTGGGAGCCATATTTCATTCCAGAATCTGGTCACTAAAGCCAAGTTTGGAAAATTCACATAAGATAGCTACATGTGGCTAAAGAGTCAAGTGGCAGTCATGGGTCATGAACTGGAGAGTCAGAAGACTCCAAATCCTCAGGTACAGAATGGAATGGACATCTTCCAACTGGCAACATCACTGGTAAAGTTCCAGCCTAGGACTAGAGGGTTTGGAGTCACCACACAGCACCCCAACTGATAAAGTGTTCACTAGTTTGGGGAATTTCTTTTTGCCTTCGGTTACCCCAGCACCTGGGATCTTCCTGGATGATTATTAGCCCTAATGTTGTAACTATGTTTATTCTGTGAAAATGAGTGCTCTCTCTTACAGTTCCTAGAAGATGTTATCTCCCCAGAGAAAGACGGATGAGGTCAGGATATGAATTTGATAAATGTTTTTGCTGTTCAATCAAAAGACCACAGCACCTTCTAAGAAATTGCTATGAGCCACACAATAGCCTCAGTATTCTCATTCCTCCGCAAATCATTGACCCAGCATGTTTCAAATCAAATAAGAATATTTGGTCTTCATATACACTATCCACCTTCATCATGAGGTCACTTCAAGATTTAAGAGGTAACCAAAAGAAAGGTTAAATATCTCTTGCTTCAATTTTAATTTAATAAACTATATTAATGGTAATACCTCTAAATATTAACACCTATCAGTAGCTTTACTAACACTTTTTCATGCCATACTAGATACACTGAATATTTTAGTTATATATGTGTGTGTATAGAGAGATATATACTCATATAATTGGGACAAAATATTCTATATAATGTTATAAAGTAGCATATGTATAAGCTAACCAGTAATACACATATTTTAGAACAGCATCTTATAATATCAGTTCTTCACTATTGATTTGTTAATGATCTGGTTTATTTTTTGATGGATATGTTTCTACCAGTGAGAGGAATATCCATGGGCCTGTTCTACATAACCCCACTTTAGTTTATGCTACTTTATACCATCTACAAATGGCTATTTTCTAGAATGGTACAATGAAGACACCTTGAAATAGGCCCAAACCTGACTCTGTCAATTACCATATCAATGACTAGCAAAGTAATTGCATCTCAAGGTCTTGGTTTCTTCTTCCATCAATAAAGGGGCAAAAATACCTCAGGGAACTGTTGTGGAAAAATACTAGGAACTAAAGCTACTCCCCAGTTCTGTTGAATAGTGATATACTTGGTAAACCTTAATCTCTTCTTATTCCTAGGATCACAGATCCCACCAAGATGTATGCAATAAGCCAATGTAATTAGAATTAAATTCCCACAACAACTTTGGTAAGAACAATAAAAAGCACCAGCTACATTAACTCTATATAATTTGCTTAATAATAGTATTAATTCTCATAAAAATACTACTGTCATCTTATTATTTAAAAAGTACTGGGGTACTTGGGTGGCTCATTCGGTTATGGGTCTGCCTTTGGCTCAGGTCATGATCAGAAGACCCTAGAATTGAGCCCCATGTCGGGATCCCCACTCAGTGGGGGGTCTGCTTCTCCCTCTCCATCTGCCCCTCCTTCTGTTTGTGCTTTCTCTCTGGCTCACTCTCTCTCAAATAAATAAAATCTTAAAAAAAAGAGAGAGAGAGAAAGAGAAAGTACTGAGACTCAGGGAGCCTAAGATCATAGATTTAACACCATAGTTTGGAACTGAACCCAAGTCTTCTGACTTGAAGTATAGTAACCCTGCAATCTAGTCTCATAAGTGGGGGTTGTAAATGCTTTAAAATTTCTTATCTGGAGAAATGGGCTGTCTCATGAATGATCACCTTACTAGGCAGAAATGATGTAATATTTATCATTAAATATTAATACATTATTATAATAATATGGAAAGAAAGAAATAGCTGGGAGATTGTAGGGAGCTCTAGGGCTGACCCCTGACTTCTTAGCTATTGTACTTCCCATCATGGATGTTGCTAGGTTCCTTTCCTTTAGGGACAAGTCAGGTTCACCTACCAGTGAATTTAGGACATTTTCATTCAGCTAATTAACCTCCCAGCCAGACCTAGAGCATTGGGAAAATCCAGTCAATTTGCCAACTATTAACTTCCCTCTTCATGTGTGCAAAAAGGAAAACAGAACTTGTTTTGTAGCATAAATAATCAAAGGGCCGATTCCATTGGAAATTTTAGATCCAAGATGTTGATGTTGTGTTGATAACCACTATGTTCTAAAGACAAAGATAAAAACACATTGTTCTGTAACCTTAAAATCACTGAGCCTTTTTCATTTGTTCATTTTGTTTTGTTTTACTTGATACACTGGTTTCATCTTTGCTGGTCCGTGACTCCACATTTTTCAGTGTGACAATAGTTTATGTATCAAATGGAGCAATGTGATGTTACTGGAAAAAGGTGAGACAACAAAGGAGCTTCTCTCCTTTTTCTGATACCAAGATTATCTGAGAAGTAACAGACCCAAAGAAGAAGAGAGGAATATAATACAATTTGTAAATGTTAGGACTTCCTAAGTTTCTTGCAACTTCTTAGTTGAGGATGAATGGGTATTAATTTCAAAGACATCTCTGTCTTCAAGCTGTTACCATAGGAAAAAACACTTAAACATCACTTACATATTGGGCCTTGAAAGGCAAAGCACACACATAAATTGTGAGATTCCTTTCCCTGCTTAACTTAAGAAGGTCAATTTCCTTTTATGTTTCAAGGCATCAATATTCATCAATGCTTGCTTATGTGCAGAAGATACAATCTTTGCCAAAGTCATTACATCGTTGGTACCTGGACAGCGTTTTCCAAGGATACCTCCATCTTCTTCACATGTCAAACTACACCAACTGCTACACCTACTGGCAATGGGGAAAGTGCAGGGGTGCCTCCTGTCTTTCTTGTCAACTGTACATCACTGCTTTGAAGAAATAAACTGGGCTAAAATGGTCTAGATATGCTCTTTCTGGTTGAACAGAAAAGTAATCTACATATCACTGTCATCTGGTACCTCTGAAGATGTCAGGAGGCAGGTCATTTCTCTCTGCTGAAGTGCTTTTTCTTTTATTACCAGCCCTGTAACAAGATTATTGAAATGATTCAACAATAGTCATGCTACAGCTATAGATACTTGTTGAAAGTAAATAATAAAAGCATTTTATCTGAATGGCTGTCATTTTCCTGTTGAGGGATACATCTGGTACCTAAAGTACATTTGTATGCATATCTGCCTTATGTGAACTGCTCTAATTTGGTTATCCTGATAGGTGCCATTGTAGCTTCATTCTAGCAATATTAGCAGGGAGGAAGAGGTCAGTGGTTTTCAAACTGTAATTTGCAGTCACTCCAATCAAAGGGATTGCAACAAGAATGAATCCTAGTAAAAAAGAATTTTAAGGAGACTCCTGGAAACGATTCAAGCACCATACCATAATTTGACATTCAAATTCACCTTAAGAAAAACTCCATTAGAAAAAGGAAACCAGTTCAGAGCACTGAGATGAAAAAGTAGTAAGGAAGTGTAAGCTATGCTTAAAGTTAGAGGGTTAAATGTCTTTATACATAATTGACCTTCCAAATTTGAGAACTGGGTCACTTTTAAATAATTAAAGTAATATTTGCGGCTTCCCTTTTAGTTTTCTTAAATACCATCTTTTTGGTTATTTACAATTTTAGCAACAGGGACTCAAGTTCCATTAATTTATTTCATATTTTTCTGTTTTATTCCCAACAAGAAACCAAGAATTTTGCAGAGATTAATGAAATAAAATGTTCAGGTTTTTCCAGTTCATAAATAAAGTTATCAGAAGCAACTGCTTAGATCAACTTAGTACAGAGGGGGAAAAATGTCATGTGTACATGGGATTAATTCATTGTATTCTAAAAATGTTTACTGAGTACATCCTGTGTGTCTGGTATTTTGCAAGGCACTGAGCAGAGCATTGCCTTTATGGGCCTGATTGCCCATCTGGAAAGAAGAAGGTATCAAACAAAAACAATGAAATGCACCAAGTGTTAAAAATGAGGGTATGATGTCCTCTAAGTTTGGGTGCCTAAAAGTCAAGCAACCAGAACCACCTCGTAGACGAAGTAAAGTTCAAACTTTTAACTAAATGATGGGTAGAAGTTACCCCAAGAAGACATGGGGAAGATGGCATTAGGACTAAGAAATAACATCTTCCCAAGTCCATTCTCCAGACAGAGTAGAAAATTCAATGAAGGAAAAATAATCTTCATATAGTTAAGAGTATAGAGTATAGGAGCGCCTGGGTGGCTCAGTGGTTAAGCCTCTTCCTTCAGTTCAGGTCATGATCCCATAGTCCTGGGATCGAGCCCCGCATCCGGCTGCCTGCTCAGCAGGAAGCCTGCTTCTCCCTCTCTCACTCCCGCTGCTTGTGTTCACTCTTTGGCTGTGTTTCTCTCTGTCAAATAAATAAAATCTTTAAAAAAAAATAAAAAAGTACAGAGTATAGGGTAAGGAGATGTCATAGATAGAGCTTAGACCTCAAAAACTAGGTTAAAAATTGGAAGCCACTGTCCTTATTGAATGGTTTTAAGTAGAGAAGTAACATGATAATATGTGAGTACTGGAAAATCATTTTGACTACAGTTTCAAGAATATTTTAGAAAAGACCATGATTGGGAGAATGCGAGTCAGCGAGAAGTCTATTCCAACAGTCTAGCTGAGCGTAAATGGTGGCCCAGGCTAGGGAGTTGGTAATGGGGTATGGTTCAGGATATGGGATGTATGAGAGCTGGTGAATAAAAATAACAAGTGATGAAGGAGTAATAAAAATGATGGCATTTTAGGGGACAACTTCATGGATGGCAGTGCTCTTTCCCAAGATCAGAAATACTGGTGAAAAGCAAGACTGACTGAAATTCTGAAATATTAGGTGTATGACAGAAAATAGAAAATACTGCATAGCTATTTAGTTCTGTATAAGTACACATTGTATATAAAATATTTTAAAAATAGGAAGTTTTGCTTCATTTTTCAGAAAACCAGACTGCATAATTTGTTAATTACACCATTTTAAGGAAATAGAGATTTGGAACTATCAGTACGCTTTTCCAAAAAGGAAAACATAAAGCACTGAACAATTAAGTGGCTTTCTCAGAACAACTTAAAGAATCAGAGGGTTAGATACAGCACAAGTTGACAACTTTTTTTCTTTCATATGGAATGCAAGCTTTCAAGCTGAAAAATGTCAGGTATAACTTACGTGTATCTCCAAA
Organism: Spilogale gracilis; assembly: GCA_004023965.1. Classification (NCBI taxonomy): domain Eukaryota; kingdom Metazoa; phylum Chordata; class Mammalia; order Carnivora; family Mephitidae; genus Spilogale; species Spilogale gracilis. The sequence goes on along the minus strand of PITA01002585.1, from coordinate 26,523 downwards.
ATCCACCTTCTGTTCGTGGCACTGAATACTGAACATGTATATGCTCAGTATGGCCTCCAGGCTCTGTGAAGACAATTAAAAGTATAGACACATTGTCTCTGACTTAAACTTTCTTATAATCATTACTTCACTCATTCATTAATTAGTCCATTAAATATATACTGTGAACACTCACTCTTCGCCAAATGTTGGGTTGGACCCCTACCTGGGTTTACAAAATACAAAAGATACATTCCTTGTTTTCAAAGAGCTCATCATCTCGAACATACTTAGAACCTTTATCTGTACTCAGTGCAATGTCAGTGGTTAAAATAGAGAAACCCAGAGGAAGGACTCCCAAGGAAGGTGATGCTTGAATGGTGGAAATGAAACCTAAAGATAAATAGGAATTGACCAGGAGCATACTAGGGAAGGAGTGTGAAGAAGTGGCTTCCACACATAGAAGAGGACAGAGATATGAAACCCCTGTATGTATTTGGAGAAGTGAGAGCAATTGGAGAAGCAAAAAGCCAGACAGAAATTCTGAAGGGTAATTTTGTTGTCCGAGAAAAGAGATTGATTTTGTCCAGGGAAGCCATTGCAGTTATGTGACAGGTCTGTATTTTCTCAGTTGGAATATCTCTATCATGGTAGTGAACCTTGAGCCAGTCTGCAGATAAGAAGACTAGTTCACAGGCTATTTCATATGTTGGTTGTAAAGGTGGAAAGTTAGGGAAAAGTTTGAGAGAGATGATTTAAATAGCCTAGTTTGGTGACTGACTAAATATGGTGGAAGGTGGGACAGGAAGAAATCAGTCTGAGGTGCCTAATATGCATACAATGAATAATCGCTTCTATACCCAGCAGTGCATCCAAGGGGCCAATGCTAGAAGTATTACTGTTAAACTGACTCTTCAGCTTCTCAAATCTAATACATCACAAAGTTCACTAATTTTTCACTTCAAGATATTTCTTAGATAGATCCCTCTTTGTTTTTCCAACTGCCCCCCTCCCATGGCAAATTTACTACAATTTTCTTGACCTTCCTGTATATCCCTTGATATGATCTGTTAATTTCTTTAACTGTCTTCCTTTTGGTGGAATTGGTACTTTGTTCTAAGTATGTAACTAATTTACCCTAGAGAAATCTAAAGAAGGAAAAAAAATAATTTCTTGGTGACTGTTTCTCTAAAATCTTTTTAGTTAGGAAAAGGAAAAGCATGCCCCCTGACTTTGTTATTTAAGTGCATTGAAATGATTTCAACTTATTGAAGGTTATTTAATACTCATGGATCTACCACAGGATTAGGCACATTGCCAAGAAATCATATGATTTTGATGTTCCTTAATTTTCAAATACATAGCTTCTGATGCTATTTCTAACCTGTCCATGGAAAACCATTATAAAAACACTATAAGACAAATATTTTTTGGAAGAAAAATTTTGAGTGCCAAACCTTATCATGCATAATCAGAGATGGTATTTATGATATTCCTTGTTAAAAGGAGAAATAAAATACTTGACTAAGAAGTAATTTTTTCTTGTACTTTTAATTACAGTCAAATTTTATTCTTGGAAGCCATATTCCAAACTTGATTATTAGGACTGAGATTAATTAAAATTACAAGCCCATTGCCATCATTCCAGAGGTAAATGAATTGTCAAGAAAGTGAGTTTAAATATTTTCTTTCAACATTTCATTCTAAATAACACATAGTCACAGGACAGAAAAATTTTTATCATATACAAGTGAATGAATTGTGTTAAATTATGGACTTATTTCTTTAGTATCCAATCCCACCTTAAAAGTGTATTTTCTAAACTTGGGTTTTTAAGTCTATGAAATGCATCCAGTTTTATAAATAGGTAAATTTGAATAAAGTATAACATTCAAACAGATTGAAAGATTAGAGAGATTAAAAGGTATTGTAGATACACACACACAGCATCAAAACTTACAACTAAAAAAATAAGATATTTCACAATTCATATGCAAAACAATGTAGCCTAGAAATACTGTCATGTTTTGTTTTCCACTCGAGGACTGTAAAAACACATCAAAATGGAAGTATTTTCCTACCTTATGCTGTACTATACCTAAGCATCCATCAGCCAGCCTCTTTCAATGAAGAAAGAAGCTGAGTTGACAATACTTAATGGAAAATGCGAAGGGCAAATCTTAATGGAAAGAGAATTTCATCTGACCACGAGTCTTTTATCCATTTTCTTCCCAGTGGTGCTGTTGTTACTTTGACATTGACATTCACATGAGTTATAAACTGAAAAAGAATTTCCGTGAAAACAGCTCGTCAGCTTTGTTAAGTAAAACAAGTCCTTTTCCCTTCATTGTCTAATTCAGAAGTAAAGAACAGCAAAGAAGAAGGAACCTACTTTCCAAACTGTACCCTCTTAAATGTTTATATTTCAGGTAATTAGAAGGTTGTTCTTATCATTTTATAAATAAACTTAGTGGTGCCAAATATACATTTAATTTGTTTTACATTTGAAAATTGTTGTTTGTTGATTTAACATTTGAGAAATCACATATAGAAACAAGGGACTTGACTCAGGCACTCTGGTTTGTGTCTTTCCTACTATGCAAAATCATGTTAATGCTCTCTGGGAAATCCTAAATCTGAGTCTGAAAAACAAGAGGCAGTAAAGCAACAACACTTATTGAACACCCAGACTTGGATGGAGTATTTTAACAGGTACTCAGAAAGTGCCTGTAAAAGCAATGGAAAAGGTAACTCTTGCTCTTAAGGAAGCTTGCAAGACATTTTACAAAGAGAAATATGTCACGGGAATGCACAAATGACTTTGTTCATCAATAAATTAAGTCTAAATACATAGATAGTGAAATCAAAGGAGCTTTATTATTTGTGTTCTTCCATTACTCTACTTTATATGAAGATAATTGTCAAACAATCTGCATTCATTTGTCATAGCACATGGACATTCATGTTTATCACCCATATAGTTCATTTTACCCTGAAATATAGCCTTAGTAAGCTAAAAAAGAGCACTAGCATGAATGATGGCTTGTTCACCCCATTTGGAGATAAAAGTTATTGAAGAGAATGACATTTTTGCTGAATGTTAGTTTACAATGGGGTACCTATTGTCCTAGCTCACAAAATCCACAATCTTATCCTTCCATGGGATAGGTATCACCATATTTTAAGGAAAAAGTTAAAGTTCAGAGAAGTTAATTAAATGGGCATTCTCACATATCATCTGGGTTGACTTGACTCTTTAGTTTTTTTCCTGTTATGTGCCGCAAATAAGCTCCACTTACAAAGGAGGAGGAAAAACATTTGTAATTTATGATGCCACTTAGGAAAAGAATTTGTCAGAATAATGTTAGTTTTAGAATTAATAATAAAGGTGGAAAGCACATTAATGCCATGGTGAGATGCATTCTCTCTTCCCCCAAACTATCAACTGGTAAACTCAGATGAAGAGTAAATCTTAAACATTCGCTGAAATCTCTAAATACTCTAAAAGTCCAGTGAACTTCTACTCATCCTTCAAAGACCAGCTCAAAGGTGACCTCCTCAGGCAGAGTTACTCACTGCTGCCGCTGGACAATTAGGTGTATTTCGGTACAGAGCACACTGCATTATAACCTTTAGTGCACCTGTTTCTCTTTCAGTACGCTGAGCCTCACAGAATGTGTCTTTTTCTTTTGTCCCAATAACTGGGATTTAATAAAGGTGTGTGTGCTGTACAAATGGATAGATTACTCTATATTAAGAGCCTGGAACATTAACATTTTTCAGTCATCAGAAACACATTCTTAATAATTTTTTCTAGTTCCCTTTCTTTTCGGTTAGTGGTTTACTTCTTCCTAATACACCTTAGGATTTTTTTTTTAAATTTTGAATATGCTTCTGTTCTTTATTTACTGTCACGACATCTCATAATTAGCTGACACTCTATTTAACTGTACAATACATTGTTGGAATAATTTTACCAAAATTTATATAATTTTACTTTTATATCATTGTCTATGGATAACATTGATAGACTTTTTCCTTTGCCATCCTAAGACAAAATTGACAGTCAAAATTTAAAAAAAGTACAATGCACTAAAATCTGTGTAGTTCTCCCCCTCCCTTTCCATAAAATAAAGGAGAAAACAAGGTCTGTTATGAATTCTCCACATTATCTGCTTTTTAAAAATTATCCAAGTGGTTCAAATATGGGGAAATTGCTTTAAAGAACAAACATGTAGAGGGGGAAAAAAGCAAATGTGTGGAAAAATAAAAGCTTCAGTCTATGGTACTATTCTTCAACAAGCCCTGTTTTCTTTATTTCCATATTAAACAAAAGCGCTAGTCATATGTAAGTTAATAAAGTGAACACAAGGGAGATGTACCTCCAAATTAGAGCCAGACGGTGAATAACAGAGCAGGAATGTACTTAAAGCTTGGTACCAGCTCGTGACAAGGTCTGTTCTCTGTCTTAGCCCTTGATTTTTGGAAAAGCTTCAGGAGCTATGAGAAAAACTTTCAACCCGACAAGCACTCCAGGGCTGGAAAAGGCTCCTGTTTTAATTCAGCCCAGATGTGATCTCTAATGAAAGCATTATGGTTCTGCAGCTGCAGTGAATGGTATAAGCATTTTTAAAAGAATAAATTACTTTAAAAGATTTTCTTTTTTCCCTTTTACAATTGTGCTTGACCTGTACTGGAGCAAAATCTTAAGATATGTTATAAAACAATTTATCATGTCATGCCTTGTACAGCCTGAGTATTGTACTAAACTTTGTGCAAAGGAGAGAGAGGTGAAAAGTCAGGATGTATGTGCTATATAAATCTGTTTATCATTCTGAGATAGATTGCCTCATCCAGTAACTCTCCAAAAGCTAAGTTTCAAGCATATGTAGCATTAAAATATTAAGCCAACCAGAAAACTGATTCTCATGATATACGATAAATTCTTTACATGGACATTGCTTGCTTATTCATATTTGCATTTTATCACAATCCCCAGCGAGCATACATGTCCAATATGAATAGTATCTTTTTTTCACTTAAATTTTTAAAAGTAAATGTAAAATGAATATCATTTTTAAAAAGGCAATGATAAAAACAAGACATTAGATGGAGAAAATACACTTGAATAATCTGAGTTACTCCTTCAATATCTCAGAAACATAATATGCTAGAGCACCTAAATGCCAACCTCCTTTCATGTCTACGTGAGAAGAAATCCTCCACTCAATATGATTTCTGTTTCCAACCATAAAATAGAAAAATAGATGAACAATGTTTGGGGGGAAATGTGAAATTATGATTATTTTGAAGCATTCTTTGTTTGCCTTGTTTATTGTTTTGGAAATGCTCTAGTTGAGAGGCATCCAGTGAGGACTCAGGGAAGAGCATTTTACATATTTATAGAAACATTTGCTAACCATATAACATTCTAGCTAAAGAAAAACCTCCATTAAGCCCATAAAATAGTTTCTAAGCTGTTATAGGAAGTTATTTTCTAAGAGTAACAAGAAAAAAGAAAAAAGAGGGAAGAACCAAATGATTGAAAGGTATTAAATGATTCTGTTTGAGAGCAGGAAATGCAGGTTATTATTTGCTGACGGATTATTCAGAATGAATTTCATCATTCTTGTTACAAATGTGTTTTTTGACACTTTAATTATGAAGGAACTATTCTGAAACACAATATGAGCAGAAGATGCTATAAGTTTAAGTAAAATGCTATTACATCCTCATTTTACAAAATTCACAATCACACTGAAATTAAACAGCATTTTTCTTTTGTAGAAAGAAACGCTTATTGCAAAAATGGGATGCATGTGGATCCAGTGACATTTTAATCATTTTATTTTAGACAGTATTTAGAAATAATGAAAATGGGATGGGGAAAGCTTTGCAATTTAATGCATATATACAGCACTTTGTATATGGCACACTCTTACAGGCCATAAAAATGGAACCTTCTCTATTGCTATTTAGTGAATAAAAGATACTCAGCTGAAGACTGGTGAGCAGGTAACTGACATCGGTACCTGAGTACCTTTATGCTCAGCTAAGCTCTGTGCACTCAGCTGGTTTTACTTTTCTAGGCTCATGCCCCCAATTCACTAATGAACATCTCAGTTTGTAATTTATTTGGGCACACTGACTCTAGAAGAGCCAGCCAATCAGCCCAGTGACCATAATTTAAACAAATAACCTACAAATCATTTTTACAAGCTATACCTATTAAGCTGTGATGTGTTGATAAATTTAACAGAAAATATAATGGCACGTGAGGAGTTCAAATAAACACACATTCGGAATAAAACAAAAGCAAGTGTTAATCGGTAATGTAGCTTCTCAGAGAATTCTCAACCTGAGCTAATGTAAGAAACAGAATCTATAGAGTGGAAAATCCCATTCTTACTTTCAGCCATTGGGGATGGACTACAATAAAAATTTGACCCAGGAAGACTTACTTCTCTTATTTTTAGAAGTTTCCACCAAAATGAGAGAATGACCATGTCAAATGTTCACTTCAACTGGGTTCCGTAGGCACGCTTTCAACACGCGGCAAAATCTCTGCCGTCACTGTTTTCAACTGATGTCAAAGATTACATGTATGGCTTTAGGAAACATGTACCTGTAGTGCTTGTCTTCAGTACATTTCTAGGCAGCTCGGGAAATAGGCGAGTTACATGAGTACTACCACTGTTATCACAAGCTATCCTGTTCTGCGTATAAACATGTCTATTGCAATGCACGGTAGTTCTCAAGATGAGCGCAGAGCACCACTGAGGTCTGCACGTCAGGAAAAATGCCAGTTGGGCAAGTTAATTTTACTTCCACACAAGGTGGGAAAATGTTTGGCCAGGATTTTAATTTGCTCAAGAGTTAAAAGTTTTTTGTTTTTTTTTTTTTTGCTTCCTTTCTAGGAAAGGACTCCTGCTTATAGGAGAAGGAAAATTAAAAACTTGAAAAGACTATTCCATTTAGTGGGTTTGGGTACATGACCTTCTGCAATGTTTATTTTAATTAGGCCTCCTTCTCTAAGTATTACACCCCCAAAATGGTAGTGCTTTAAAATTCCACCTCCTTGAGGGAGAGGAATATTGAGGTAATCAACTTCCTGCCACCCTCCCAGAAGCAATTCTGTAATGGTAATAATAATAAATTATATAATAATATATTATTAAATATTGTGAAACACATATAGAAGTAATTACCCATTTTACTTAGCCTGCATCTATAGAGACTTTATGTTAAAGCAGTATATTACCGTGATTTATAACATCAATCAGTAAGTGCTCAACACAGGAACTGAGTCAATCTCATTTTACAGGTGATCCATTCATGAAGTCTCTGTTTTTACCAGTTTTCAATAGCTGGCTTTTAATATTTAACATACATATGATCAAATGTATACCCTCATAAAAATCAGTCATATGATCAAGGAACTACTGAGATAGTGAAATATATATATACATATTATATATATATATATAATATATATATCACATATTATTTTTTAATTTTAAAAAGAAAAAAGTTTTTATTTTTGGAGATTACAAAAAAAAATCCTTAGTATTCTTCTTTTGTTGTTTGTTTTTTAACAAAAGAGAGTATAATTTCAAGCTGCTTTGCCTCTTTAATCCCTTTTGTATGACTGGAAATTAGTGATGCATATGGTTCTGAAATTCAAATATAATGCAAAAGACTTTCTACATTTCAATCATTTGAATTCATATTTAATGTATTGAAAAATTAACATAAATGGAATATTTCCAAAAATGTACATATCATACGTGAAAATAGCATGAAAAATTCAATCTTCTTGGCTTTGTCTTACATTACTAAAGCTAGTTCCAGAGAGTTTTAACTGTGGCAAGACAACAGTATTTTTATCCACTTCAAAGAGGCATGAAGGCCGCCGTGCTTATTCCTACATCTTTCCTGTGCCATTTTCATAGAAGATGCCCTCATTTAGCAGCTACACCTCCACTGTGCAATACGCAGAGAAACATAATTAAATTTAATAGAAGCTGCCCCTGTTTTGAAGACACACTTGATTTAGAGCCACTCACAATTTAAAGCTGCAGGGAGATGTAATTAAATTTTATAGAAGCCACGGCTTTTAAATGAAGACACATGATCTATGTGCATGTGTGAACATACACACACATGCAGAAAAAATGAGACATTTAAAAAGTTATTCTTCTGTAATTATTTATATTATGATTCAAAATACAAGACATTATTGCTCAAATTATATGAAGGTTATTTTTATTCATATCATAGGTATGACTATAAGAATATACCCAGATAACCATTATTTTACTATTACAATGGTACTTTATTGACTACACTGATAAATAGTAAACAATATACAATTTACTATTAATGTTATCATTTTTTCATCTAGCTCTATATGTTTATGGCAATGACATCAATGGAGAAAATGCTCTAATCATGTATCTGTTGTTTCTTGCTCCTTGTACACCAAAAAGACTTACTAAAATGAGACAATATTATTTAAAATAATCTAAGAATGAAATTTACATGTTTGCATGTGTACAGGATACACGGTCATTTGAAGTTGGAAAGTATTACACAGGCTCTTACTATATTTGCATATGTAATATTTATTAATGCATCTAAGAATTCCACTATGTAGGAGGAATCAAGATATAAATCTATCATAAAGCATCTCCTACTGTCCAAATTTTTGATTTAGTCTTTAGGGTTATCTATCCACTGTTGATATTAATTTATGTGTTCAAATTCGATAAGTTTTAAACTTTTACTAAAAGGGTAAAAGATATAAATTAAAACTCCTGAACTCATTAAGTAAATGTCTTATGTGGAGAAAAAAAACTCCTTTGTAGATTAAATCTTTGAAGAAGACCCTGTGAAAACTCTTCAGACTGGCTTTGTTCCTTTAATGTCTGTTTAATGCCTTGGAGAAGATATCCTCTGCTTTGACCCCCTTGAACCTTAAAGACTAGCTCAATAAACCACGGAAAGACCAAAAGTTTCAGAAAGAATGGTCCTTAAAACAAAAAAACCTTCCTTAGGGCTATAACCTCAGTGTGAGAATAAGCTCAAGGAGGGAGGGAAGATCTCCTATCTTTGCCACCATTAATTATCCACTTAGTAATCTACTTCTGCCATAAATGTTCTACTTTCCTAATAGGACCCTTCTTTCCCATGCCTCAAGCCATGGATCATCAACCCAACTCCAACCCCCACCCACCCTAAAAAATCCCTCCTTTGTTGTTCAAGATTATTAAGCTAGGTAAACTGTGTAACCAGTTTTTAAAGCAAACAATTAGATCTTTGTTTTTATGCTGAAGCTCCTTCAGGGCCCTTATAATGAATTGTGTGAAATAAGAAGTGTGGGAATTTCTGGATTGGTTTAAATGTGTAGCATACTCTTTTATTTACTATTTTCTGCAGTTAGGAAAGAATACCAATTCTTTATAGTACAACTGTCTTATATTTATTTACTCTACTCCCCATACTTTGTAGAATCATTGCAAGTTATATTCCATAATACTATTGATTATATTTCAAGCCACAGAGAATATTCAGAAAAGAACTGATTAAAAACAAATCATACAAATTAAACTTCAAAAAATTTTTCTTCCTCTGTGGAAAGTAGTCAGTGTAGTAATCAAACTGTCCGGCTACATTACTAATGTCCTCACACAACATTTACCACTGTGTGTGCTAAGTGTTTCATGAATGAAGGTATCATAAAAATGTCAACAGTTGTTATCTATGGGTAATGGGATGATGAGTGACATTGTTGTTGTTCTTGTATTCTCTATTTTAAAATTTTTCCTTATAAGTATTTATCATATATATTAGCATAAAAATACTATTTGTTTTATATATTTATTATATAAATTATATCTATATTACTGAAGTATATTTAAAGAGAAATGCATTTGACTAATACTTCAAAACTGAAAGAAATAGAATTATTTTATATAAACTAGTTTCATAAGAAGCCCTCCTCTGTATTTTTTGGGGGATGAGGGGCTGGGAAATGAAAGCTGTCACCCATCATAGTGTCTGTTGGTTCATTAAGTGTGGTGACTATTTGGATGGCTTATTTCCTGCTATCATATTCTCCATGTATCAATTAAAAGAAATCACTATCAGCCTAAATATTAAATAGTCTTCTACAGTAAGTTTTCTTAAAAAACATAGGTTCCTTTCTATTTAAATGTAAATGTATAGACCTAATTTTGATTTAAAACTCTTATCTAGCCTTTATTAATTCTGTATTTATTGAGTATCAAAATCATATAGCTCCTATTTGAGACTTTCACAACTGAGTTAAGATTTATTAACTTTCATATGCTAAAATGTCTAAAGTTAAAGTTCTATTTAAAAGAGAAAGAAAAAAGCAGAAAATTGATCTTGGTAACAGAATCAGAATTCGTGACTAGTTTAATTCCAGTCTTCTTATCCGTGAACCTTACCCAGAATTGATTTGTTTTTATTCGTGCTGTTATTTTTGTTTTTTTCCCCTTTGATGAGCTGTGTAGTATAGTGGTTAAGACAAAGGTTTTGTATTCACACTGCCCTGGCTTTAAGTCTCAGTTTCTTTTCCCATTCAGTAAATTTTGATTGAGTGTCTAATTTGTGCTAAGCATTATCTGACCTTGGAACTCAACTCAATTGTATTTCCTCATCTGTAAAAGACAGATAAAGTATAACTCATGAGGTTATTGTGAAGATTAAGTCAGATGATCTAAAAAAAGGGTTTAGCACAGTATGTGCCACACAATAAACATAGAAATTATTACTGAATAGCATCTGTTTATATGGATATATTTATAAACTGCTGCACATAGATTTATGTATATATTTTCTTATTGTTAAGCAAACAACAGGACTGTTGATGAGATTTTTACAGGCAGCATGTGAAAATCAATTGAACTAAATCCCTCTTCTTCAAAGACAAATTCAAACTCTTTTCTAAATTCTAGGATTAGCCTCTATGATTATCAAGAGTCACAACATAAGAATATAAATTTACAGAATTTTATTCTTCTATTTTCTTCACCAGCATAGTGCCTGTCACCAAATTGGTGCTAAATAAGTTTTACTGTATTAAAAGCTAAAGCAGCAGAAAACACTGACATTAATTTTAGTCTCTCTTGTTCTGATGACAGACAGAATGATATCAAAGACACTAATTTTCCTGAAAAGAAATAATCTATAGAGTTACACATGTGCTGAGTATTATAAGTAAAAAAGATTTTAAATAAGAGTTCAGATAGTGAGGGTAACAGGTATAAAGTTGATTACTTTGAAAATATAAACATCAAATATAGCTTGCTGAAAAATAACTTTTAATAATGAAGACTTCCATAAGCATCCAGGAAGAAAAAAAATAGTGCATATATAGGAGAGAAAAATCATGTAGATTTCTGACTTCTCCACAATATTTAATGTCATAAGATAATAAAACAACTTCTTTAGAGTACTCAAGTGCAACAGGATGTAACAGAAAAATTTTATACCCAGCAAAGTCGTCATGGGAGATAATCTCAAATAATTATTCACAAAATACACCACTAAAAAATTTTTCATGAAAAAAAACCTCTCACATGTTATTCACCTAACCAAGAGACACTGAAATACAGAATTAAAAAATGAGCATGATTTAGCTTTAGAAAAAAGTTAGAAGCTTTTAAATATACTATTATATCTAAAGAATTCATGATAAATGTGGTTATAAAGCATAAGGCAAAGCCTTTAATGAACACTCTTCCTAGAAAGTATATAATTTACAATAAAATTCAATGGTAAGATCAAATTCCAAATTACATAAACAGGAATTATACATAAGAGTTTATGTTGAGGGCACCATCAGTGTCATATTTTTTCTCTTTTTCCTGTTGTTTTTCTTTATTAAATTCTCTACAAGTGAAATATCTTAACTATTTAGACAAAATACATATAATGTAATAATAAACAAACAAATTTTCAACTGATCCTATATATTTTAGATGAAATGTTAATATCTATTATTAGAAGGATTAGTATAGTGTGTTATGTGAATGAATATAATGCAAACCACAGCAAAGAATATATTCCTGATTTGTCCTTGAAAGTCGTATTGCTTCCTAGCTATATCCTAGATTCATCTGAGAAAACAAACATTTTCAAGTTATAATGTTCTTTGCCTCTTCTGTATTTTCTCAATGGTTCTCCACTTTTTAGCAGACTATTTCCTAGGCTCTAGTCCTATCCAGATACTAAACTGGCCAGCTTCTGCAATACAACAATCTCCCACTTCCATTGAAGGACATCATTCTTTCCCCATTTACATATGATGAATTGACAGCTCAGTTCTGTCTGACTGCTTAACTTATCTAGTCTTGGAATTTTTCAATCTCATCTCTGGCTACCAATGGGTGGGACTGGTCCCTCTTCCACTCTGTGTACCTTCTCTGTCAATTATGATACTTTCTTAACCTTGGCAATGTTTTAGTGCATTTCACAAGGAAGACCCTTGCTGTGGTCAAACTCATAGCCTTAATCATTATTCCTGTTGGCCTTGATTGTGGCTCATAAGCTTTGTGTATAAGTCCCTTATGGTAACTATTTAGTATAACATTTATTTAACATTTACTTTCTGCATAATCACAGTAAACAGTAATAATATTGGCTTTTTAAAAACAAGTTTGCGGGACGCCTGGGTGGCTCAGTTGGTTAAGCAACTGCCTTCGGCTCAGGTCATGATCCCGGAGACCCGGGATCGAGTCCCACATCGGGCTCCCTGCTCGGCAGGAAGCCTGCTTCTCCCTCTCTCACTCCCCCTGCTTGTGTTCCCTCTCTCGCTGTGTTTCTCGCTGTCAAATAAATAAAATCTTTAAAAACAAGTTTGAAATAATTATTTTTTATCATTTTTCCTTGGTGAAGAATAGAGAAAATTTAAAAGAAATTTTTATAAGGATTTATCTTTATGAATGATGAGCTTTGAATGAAAAATGGAGACAGGAGAAAAAATATTAAAAAATGAAGTCAATAAAAAAGCAAAGAATGCTATAAAATTCCAGTTTCAAACAGTACCTGCTTAACAGCTTCTGATATATTCTCCCTATAATGCTCTTCAAAATATTATGAAGATACAAGGTTTTTTTATATATAATTAGCACTATTACCCCAAATTAAGACATGTGGACAACCTCTGGCCAGAATCAAGAAAACAGTTCATCAAAAATAAATATGGGGCAGGAGGAGTATGGAAAATCTCATAATATGTGCCTCATATTTCCTTTTATTAAAGAAAAAATAACAGGTGGAAAACAATGGAAGGTCCTCTTGGGATTCTCCCATTTTGAGAGTGTAGGGAAGAAACTGTCATGCCTTTTAACTCTGTTTCTTTGGTTCAAAGTTCAGAGCATTAACAGCCCCAGATCTGGTCATTGATTCCTTTTCTTCACTGTTGCTATTTTTTGTAAGTTATGTATTGCATTATTCCCTTTTTACTTGTTTTTCAATATCCCTTCAGACATGGCATCTTTAGGAATAAAACAGGATAGTAATAGGAGTAGAGTGGTAGGAGCACCTTACAATCATGGAAAACATGAAGACAGGGTAGAGAGCGTGTTTCTATCAGAAGGATCAAAAGTTCTGAGAAGGCAATGTGCATGGCATTTTTTAGAAGGGCTAATCTTGCTGGAGCATAGGGAACAACAGAGGAGTGGAGTGAGGTGAGGTCACAGATATGGGCTGTGTAAGAAGTTTAATTCCAATTACCAAACAGTGCAATAAGCAGGTATGCCCATGAGAATGATATAAACTCATTTATGCTTTTGGAAGGTCAATCTTACTGTAGGATAGAAGACAGCAAAAAACAAAACAAAACAAAAAACCCAAAACACCCAAAGTAAAGAAAAGGAGACCGGATAGAAGCCATAATCACAACAAATACCTTGAGAGAATGATGTGTTTTTGTGTGTGTGATATGACATCCCTAGCAGGAGAGGGATCTGAGGCTGTCAGGAGAAGAGTGGAACTGGAGAAGTAGGCAACAGAGTTTAGAGTGTGGTTAAATAGGTTGGTTGCAGGGGTGGAGAGCACAGCTAGGATCTTGATATGGCAACTCACTAGTCCACAGTCTAAGCTGGGTAAGGGAGGTATAAGAAAGAGCTGAGATGAGGATCAATAACAAAAAATAATTTTGTCTGGTAAGGCCTCTTAGTTGAACTGTTTTCATTTACTTGTTTAGTTGGCTTTTGCTGTATAACATATTACTCCAAAACTCAGTAGATCAAAATACCAATCATTTTTTCTCATTCGTGTATCTGATGGTTGGCTGGCACTAACTCATGTAGGCTAGTCTCTGCTGAGCTTAATTTTACACTACATGGCAAATCTCCCACAGCCAGGAGTTAGTTGAGATATACAGCCATGACAAGCAGAGAGGTCTAATGCCTATTTATGGCTTAGACAAACCTGGAACATGTCATTTCTGTCCACATTTCATTATACAAAGCAAACCACATGGTCAAACCTAATGTCTTAATCTATTTGGTCTGCTACAACTAAAATACCATAAATGGGGTGCTCATAAACAAAAAACATTTATTTCTCACAGTTCTAGAGACTAGGAAGTCCAAGATTCAGTGTCTGATGAGAGCTTGCTTCCTCACTGATGGTCATCTTCTCACTATAACCTCATATGGCATAGGGGGCAAGGGATCTTTCTTGGGCTTCTTTTATAAGGGCACCATTCTCATTCAACAGGACTTTAAGCTCATGACCTATTCACCTTCCAAAGGCTCCACCCCCTTACTTTGGGGGCTAGGATTTCAACATATGAATTTGGGGAGGGGTGATGCAAACATTCAGACAACAGCACCCAAAACCAGTAGGATGAAGAATGCACTGGCTTGTAGAGAAAGAACAACAATGTCATATGGCAAAGGCTGTGGACGGGGCTTTCTTCATAGAGTGTTTTACATCACACAAGGCTCTATGCTTAGAAGGATTCCATGATTAGTTTAATGCTCTGCTGCTGCCATTTTGAAATTCTTAATTTTGACCAAGAAGCTACACATTTTCAATTTGCACTAAGTCTTGAAGATAATGTAGCTGGTCCTGGGGGTGGATACAGAAATAAGTGGAGAATCTGAACCAATAATAAAATCTACCCCAGGGAGAAACACACATTCTAAAGCATGTCTTTTAAGGCACCAGCTTGTTTCTGGTTATAGCTAAAAAGTGGCAAAAATAGAAGAATAATTAAAGTGTGATGCTGACTAATGGAAGGACCTAGAGACTATTTGAGGAAGTGAAAGACACATGAAATAAACAAAACTGTAAGAAAACCAAAGTGGAAGTCCTTGGAAAGAACTGTAAGAAGCCAGAGGTGCAAACTGACAGACAAGAGAGGGGAAACAAGAAAATAAGAAAATTCTGGGCAAACGAAGTTGACTATAGTTAACTATGACATACACTATCCAATTAACGATGAAGAAAAAAAATACATTTTGGGGGGAGGGGGCTGTTAACCTTAAAATATTACTCTCCTGAATCGTATTCATCAAGATAGTATTTTTAAATAAATGATTAAGTATGTCAATAACTCTTTAAAGGCAATTATGATAAGACGGTTATGAAACAAAGTTAACTTTTAATTGGGATAAAAATTACTTCTTATTGATAATTTTGGCTGGCAAGATTTCAAATACTACATTAGGTAATGATCATATGTTTTGTGACAGGATTATGGCCTGCATCATAAACCCTTTTGAAATGTATTACAATATTAAAATTATCGGCTACTTATATTATATTTCAAATGTATTCAAATTTCACATTTGCCTACAAGCTAGCACATCAAGTCTAAATACTACTAAATCACATACTCAATCCCCTATTCACTCTCAGAGGCATTATGTTCATTCTAAGGAAGTTTATTATGCACCTACCATGTGTCCAGAAACTTTGCTTCATTGTTTCAATGAGGGTTGTTACCTTAAGCAAAATATCTTTGAAAAGACCTCAATAAATAGCTGATGGATACGAGCAATTACTGTTACTATGACTTCCTTTAAGGATAGCACATAAATTCTGGTAGATGAAGAATATCAAGTAAAGTTCCTCAAGTCTTAATTCACAAAGAGGTGTAAGAAAGTTGAGGTCTACTTGTTAGGAATCTGTGCAGACGAGGTGGTCCTTTTCCACAATGTTCTGAGGTAACTGGGACTATCAGTACAAATCTTTCCAGGAGAAAATAGGTGAAAAAATAAGGTTGTTTATATATTTTTTTATTTTTTTATTTTTTAAAAAATAAGGTTGTTGAAGAGGGAAATGTAGTTATTAGAAGACATTGGGAGGCATATGTAAAGGGACACACTCATAAAAAGTATGTTGATAACCATTGAGGACTATAAAATAGGAGGATTCAGCAAATAGAGGAGACTGAACTGATAAGAAAAGTGAACTAAATGTACTTTTCAGTCATCTTTGTTGTATGCTGAATACCTACTTTGGGCCTATTTTGTGGGGCTTTCTTGGTATCAAAAATGTAAGCCATTCAGCAATTTATTCCTTTGCCAAACTCACAAAATATTGTTCACTGTTCTAACATACCCCAATGAATATTCAATAAACATAAGATTGGGCTAAGAGGAAGCTATATATACAGAAAACCCCCTATTTATGCTATCACAATTTTGCATTTTCTCATTTCCTGAGCCATGAAGTTGTCTATGTTGCTAATGTACAGATTTCTTGCCATTTGCTATCATTTCTCAGAAACTGTTAAAACATAATCCCATGTTTGCTGTGAAATTAGCCTTGAAAAGAAAGCTGCTGAAGAGTACATAGCACCTTCTTGAGTACTACACACCTCTCCAATTCCTACCGCCTTCCCACTTGGGTAGGAAAATATTATATTTCCCTAGTCAGGGAACACACAGGCATTGTTAAACATTACTCTGAGTTAGGCACTGTGCTAGCTACTGAGGAACGAGAGGAGTGAGAGACAGTTACTAGAAAGTTACTGAAGAGTAATGAGCAAAAGAGGATTGCTCTGAGGTTGTAAAAGGCTCACTCTAATTGCTATTTAGAGAACAGACTGAGAGGCACAGAGTAGGCAGACCAGGAGAATGGACCAGAACGGGGACAGCAATTTATTCCTACGGTGAATTTATTTATTCCTACTTCCTACTGTGGCTACTATGACTGTCCAGAGTTAGAACAGTGGTTTCAATTAGGGCATTATTAGTGAAGATTACATGAAGTAGTCAGATTTCAGATCCATATTAGAAAGGCATCAAGGATGGTGGTAATAAATATTTTTTGAGTTGGTCTGAGGATGAATGACATCATTTACTGAGATGGGGATTATTAACATGGGGAAATGTGGTTGGAGGATTAGTAAATCAAGAAGTTTGAGATGTCTATTAGAGATTCAAGTGGAGATGCTAGGCAGGTGGGGGAGAAGTTGGAGCTGGACATTAGCTTTAAGTATCACCAGCGCATAGGTGGTGTTTAAAGCCATGAGGCAGGATGAGATCACCAAGCAAGTTATTTACATAGGGAAGAGCTGTAGTGGCAAGATTATCTCACTCCCTCAGGATACTTTGGCTCCAACCTCCTGGGTAGATCCCAGTGATAGACCACTGGTAACTTCTTGGAACTCACAAAAGGATTCCACCTACTGGCAGAACACTAGTCTGACTGTAGGTTATGTTCCTCCCTTTACTGGCCTTTTCTGAGCATAAATTCCACTTCTTCCTTTATTCTCTGAGCCAATGGCACGAGTAACACAGTACAGTTGTGTGTTCAGAGGATGAACAAAACCCGACACCTATCAAAGGAAATTTTGTTACAGAGAAGACAGACTTAAAAATCAGCATCTGCCATCATTGCTTACAATGTACATGAACCCAGCTGAGTCGCCTGGACCCTTCCTCCCTCCTGAGCTCAGGTAACAGACATTGCTCTCTGCTGGCTTCTCTCAAACCCCAGTCCTCTCCCCTTCCATCCCAGCCCCAGCATCCGTGCCTTCCTCATCCCAAGGAGGCCAGCCACCTTTTTTTTTTAAAATCAGACAATTTCATTCTGCTTTTTCTTAACTTCCTTGATCTTATACCAGTATACTCAAAAGTTTTAGTAAAATGTTTTCCCAAACAAAAGAGCAGGTTTTTTCCTATAATAAATTCTGCTACTCCAGAGAATGTGAAAAACACTGTTTTTTAAAGTGACATCTTCCATTTTTCTTTTTTCTAATTGTATTCATATTACATATGATTTACATATCACACTTCTAAGTAGAAGATTCCTACACTTACTTCTATTTGTGTTTACGTCTGGTGCTTGAAAAAGTTCTGCCAGTTGCCTGACAGAAGTCAAGTTTAGAAAAAATGTTCTATTTAAATTTATAATAAGCCAAATATTGTACATGGCAAAATTATGTATAGAATATTCTAATAGATTTTTTTAATTTATAGATTTTCCTATTATTAATAGTCCCTCCCATTCACTATAGAAGTGAAATAGAAATGACTGACAGAAACCTAGAAACAGGAAATTACTGGAAAGCCAGTAATAGAATTTTGGAAACAACCCAAGTTGGGAGCTGGATAGGGCCATGTCTGATCCTAGCTCTTTGATTTCTAGCTGCTGTAGCCCTGCAGTGCTCATCCAGCTGACCCTTGGGTTCTCATCTGCAAAAGAGTGACTATCACCTTGCAGGCTCATTCTGGAGATAGAGAAAATATTTATAAATATCTGCTATATAATAGGCACTAACTACCAATTATAAGCTGAGATGTTCAGCATCTGCCTTTTTGTTAGGACTACAGAGGATGGTCTAGCCACTGGGCTAGTTGGGTAGAGCCACGAACCTTTTACATAAACTTTGACCCTGGAAAATGCAAGAGAACATTCTCTGGGTTGCCCATCTCACTTGTCAGCTATTATACTTGACTCCCATCTGCCATGTCAAAGTCACAGGGCTCCTGCTCTTGGCAGTGAGCCCTGTGCTGTCAGCAACTGCTGACAGGTGAGACAACTGGCCCAAGATCAGAAAGCTTGCTTGTGTTGCAAAAGGACCCACCTCACCTGTCAGCTGTCACAGTCACTCTTTTTACACTGCTCCGCTCCAGGAAAGGTGATCTCTCGTTCAGGAGACTAACAGTCTGGAGTTATGAAGTGGTGGCTGTGTGTTTATTAGACTGTGTGTGGTGTTTCTTAGAACTAGTTTGCTTTTGATGGGTACCATTAGAAATGGCTTCTTCCATGGCACTTTAGAGTCACACCTGAAGGTTGCAGGCTGACTGTCGGGCTGAAAAAATGGAATTTGTTGCTGAAAAGAGCCCAAATTCATCAGTGGATCCCACCTGTCAGGTGACAGGCCAGGCTCAGGGTATGGCTGCCATGGCGACATGGTGTGTCCCACCTGTCAGCTGGGCTCCCAGCCAGTGTTTCCGAGTTTAGAGATCTGGTTCTAAACATGAAATACTGAGCTGCATATCAGTGGCCTGCACAGAGAAGCCAACTGAATGAGAGCATCTTTAAAACATAGTAAATATTGTTAAAGAACCACAACTTGCTCCATGCCTATACCCATAAGCATAATAAGCACCATCTTCATTCTACTGAGACTACAGATTGTAAGAAACATTATAATGCATCTTTTAAAAAAATATATTTATTTATTTGACAGAGGGAACACAAGCGGGGGGAGTGGGAGAGGGAGAAGCAGGCTTCCCATTGAGCAGAGAGCCCAATGCAGGGCTCCATCCCAGGACCTGAGCCAAAGGCAGATGCTTAACCCACTGAGCCACTCAGGTGCCCCCAAAATTGTGTGTTTTCTGCCACTAGGCTTACATACAACACACATACTTTCTTATTTTTTGGGGAAAAAATGTTGCCTCACAGAAAAGATCTTTTAAATACCAAGTACTTAAATTAGAAATAAAATAACAATCACAAAATTTTGGAGTGACAAAAAACAAAAACAAGAAAAAGAGGAACAATAGCATCAACTTAAAAATACACAATGTTATCATCACAGTACTTCATGGTCCTAAAATTTAAAAAAATGGAGTAGAAAAAAGGGGAAAACTTAAGTTTACTCCTTCCCCCAATTATTTCCAAGCTCCGCATGACATAGCTTTCTAACATTCACACTTTTACTTGTTGCTGTCTTTTCTCTCCTGGGTTTTCACCTCAGCCAGAGTTTGCTGTTTGTCTAGCTCACTATAATTTCACCACTGTTGAGTGCCTGGCACAAATAGGCATTCAATACATTTGTGGAATGACTGGCTATTTACACTCTTTCATTGAAAGTCAGCCCTCTTTTGGCACCGAATTGAGAACCTGAAATACAGAACTCTTTTTTAATCAAGAACACTAAGTGCCTGTACTTAGTCTCATTAGTAAACTCCATCTTGTATTGGCTGCCATCCAGCTTCCATCAAAAAGACAGTTAAGAAAAATCATATTTGAAAAACAGTGTCTAAGGCAGTGTTTCCTAACTTGAATTATGTTATCAAGTGGCAAACTCAAAATTTTTTACAACAGACAACAATTTAGGGAATAAAGAGGGAAGCAACCAAGTTACTAAGGGTGAGGTTAAGAGGAGAAGTGGCCATTAAGGGACAAGACTTTTCTTGCTAGAATTGGGTTTGTGGTTGGGAAATAAGTTTGTGTCATCTGTTCTTACCCCCAGGCAGGCAGAGATTTTAGATCAGTATGAGATATATCATTGGCAATTCATTACTAGTAAGAAATAAGTGGGTAATGCAAATGTATACTTTTTAATATAAATTAAAGATAACTGAAGGCCAATATTGTCACTCACACATATTTTTAATTTCTTCCTTGTGCGGCAAAGAAAGGCAAGGCATTTTAGCAGTGTACCTACATATGCATTTCTGCCACACTAAAATGTGTCACATTTATTGAAGGCATCCTTCATATGCATTATGGCAAAAAGTGGTAGTAAAGTATTATTGGTCTGAAAAGGTATGTAAGAGGGGCACCTGGGTGGCTCAGTCGTTAAGCGTCCGCCTTCGGCTCAGGTCATGATCCCGGAGTCCCACATCGGGCTTCCTGCTCCACGGAAGGCCTGCTTCTCCCTCTCTCACTCCCCCTGCTTGTGTTTCCTCTCTAGCTATGTTTCTCCTGTCAAATAAATAAATTAAATCTTTAAAAAAAATGTATGTAACAATTTGTTCTTTATCAGACGAAGACATCAGAGGAAAACAATATGAATGACATTAGTTTCCCTTGGTGAAATATTTTAAACAGGCATGTAAATCCTTTTCCTTTCATATGGCTTAATAAAATTGCTGTTTGTCTTATAATACACATTAATTTTAGATTGGTTGTTGTTTTATGATTCTATTCTATTCCTTTGGTAGTTTATTGGCTATAACTCTGTTATTTCAGTGGTTCCTTTAAGGTTTATAGTATATATCTTTATCTTATCACTCCACTTTCATGTGATACTGTAATGTTTCACCAACAGCATAAGAATCTTACAGTACTATGATTCCATTTCTTCCTTCCTGGCCTATGTATTATTGTCATATATTTCAGTACTATGTGTATTATAGTTCTCATACTACCTGTTTTATTTTTGCTTAGCCAATTTTCTTTGAAAGAGATTTAAATAATAAGAAAATAACCTTGTACATTAACCCAAAGTAGCTGTCATTTCCCGTGCTCTTCAATGCTTTGTGTGGATCCATATTTACTTCTGGTACCATTTTTCTTCTGCCTGAATGGCTTCCTTCAACATTTCTCACAATATGTGTTTCTGGTGTTGAATTCTTTTGGCATATGTATGTCTGAAAGTCTTCCTTTGTCTTCATTTTTTAAGATATCTTCCCTGGGTACAGAATTTTTGGTTGACAGTTTTTTTCTCTTCCTCTTTTAGTATCTTAAAATGGGTGCTACACTCTCTTCTTATCATTTATGCCATTTCCAGTGAGAAATCTACTTTCATCCTTACCTCTTCTTTTTCTTTCTTTGATTCCTCCTAGGACTTTTCTCTTTGTTGCTGGTTTTCAGCTATCTGATTATAAGATATGATACAGTTTTCTTCATTTCTAATACTTAGAGTTTATTGAACTTCTTAGATCTGTGGGTTTATAATTTTCACCAAGTTTGGACATTTGGAGCCGTTATTTCTTGAACTCTTTTCTCTGTCCCTCCCCATAGGCATTTCATAATAAGTAATGATGTTTATTGCTAGGCCACTGTGAAGTTTTCCCAATGTTCTCTGAGACTACCTTCATTTATTTTGTCTTTTTCTGTGTGTTTTATTTTGAGTACTTTCTATTTCTGTCTTCAAGTTCACTAATCTTTGCCTTATCAATGTCTAATATGATATTATTTCTATCTAGTATATTTTTTATCCCATAAATTAAAATTTTAATCTGTAGAACAAGTATTTGGGTCCTTTTTATATCTTCTATGTCTCACTTAATATGCTTTATCTCTAGTTGTTGGAAAATATGAAATACCCTTATAAATTTTAATGTGTCTGTGAATTCTAATATATGTGTCAGTTCTGGGTCAATTTTTGATTGATTTTTCTCCTCATTATGGGTTTTCTTTCCCTACTTCTTTGAATGCTTGTAATTTTTATTGGATGTCTTAATGGATAATTATGTATTGCTATAAATATTCTTGAGCATTTTTTCTGGAACAAGTGAAGTTACTCAGAAACAGTATGATAATTCCAGGTCTTATTTGTAAGATTTCTTAGATCAGATCAAAACAGTTTTTGTTAATTATTTGGTTAATTATTCGCTAGGGCTGATACCAGACTTTCAGTCCTCTCCTCAATGATCTATAGACTGTGAGTTTTTCTAGCCTGGCCGCTGGAAACAAACACTATTCCCTGACCTGGTGAGCTCTCTATTCTGTTCCTTCTAATACTTTTGAGTGGTTCTTTCCCCATCTATGGGTAATTTTCTCACATGGGTGTACTTGAGTACAGCTGCATACTTAAAGGGGAGTCTCTGAACTCTGGAATTCTCTGTGTAGTTCTCTCTTCTTTTCTGAAAACCTAGCTGCTTCGGTCTCTCTGGAATCTCAATTTGTCTCCTCTACCCTGGGAGTATGCGAGGCTCTGGTTGGCTTTCTTTCCCTGTGATGTGGTCTGGAAGCTTTTGCAAGGCAATAAGCTGGGTTGATTTTAGGGTTCACTTGACTTGTTTCTTATTAGGGAATACTGTCTTTTGTTGGCTAATATCCAATGTTTTAAAACCATTTTTCCTGGATTTTGTCTGATTTTCTGGTTGTATGAACCAATATGGTAAATTCAGTCTCTGTTATCCCATCATGGTCAGAAGCATAAGTCTTTCTTATCTAAATACATTAGTTATCTAAATAATAGTAATGATAACTATTTTTATAGTTATTATATTATAGTTATTATTACTTATTAAAACTTGCTCTTCTCCAAGAAAGGAATTAAATTATCTAAAAACATTAATTTTTAAGTATCTATTGTTTGATGTGTACCTCAAGATATTTAGTTTTTCTTCCTGAGAGGAAAATGCATTTTTCTAGCTTTCTGAAAAATTGTAAGTGATGGCTAGTTCTATATGAAATGACACTAATTCCTTCTGGAAGACCCCCAGTTACTTAAGGAAGAGTTTGTGGAATCTGTTTATAAGTTTTTATAGCTAAGATGTAAAGATTTCAGAAGTTGCCTAAGTCACTGGGTCTCTTATATTGGAAATAACTGGTTTCTCCCCAAAATGCTTTTATGTCACAGGAAATGCCCCTAAAAAAATAAGTGTACAGTGGGCTTCAATATATGTGGCAACTTGGGACTTAATAAAGTATTGTGGAAAACTGTTCCTACAATTATTGATCATATTGACTTTTACAGCTTTGTTCCTACTTTTGATGGTTCTTTTGGAAAGCACTTACTTGATTCTTCAAGATTCCAATTAAATGAAGTTTTTCTTACAGCTCTTCCAGACACATGTCAAACCCACTTTCTACTGCTCTCATAGAATTCTGTAAATAGCATCACTAGCACACACAGGGCTATATGGCAATTATTTATTGTGAAGTCTCTTCTACCAATAAGATGTGATCTTTCATGACAAGGCCCTATTATTCATATTTATAATGGTGCTTTTCACTCACTTTTACTATTGAAAGGTGATAAATATTTGCAAAACCAAATAACATACATAAGACATTTGTGAATGGAGATAAGAAAACAATGTTATAGGAGACATGAATACAGAGTAGTGAGAAGCAAAGTTGGATTAACAGGGAGTCAGATTAGGAAGGATGGAAAAGTTAGTATGAGCAGTTACTGAATACTATTTAATAAGGAAGACAAAACAAACTATAAAACAATGTCAAAAGATTTCCTCCCCCCAAAAAGTATAAACTTAATCATCCTAAAAGTTTCTCACAATTTCAATATTTCAAAAATACTTGAAGCGAGCACAAAATAAACAAATACCTTAGAATACTCCCTTTCTCAATCCTCCCCCTTCTCCTTCTTGTCCTCCTCTCTCTATCGTATATATATATATTAAATATATATATATTAAATATATATATAGTATATAAATATATATTTAAATGATTTTATTTACTTATTTGACAGAGAGAGAGATTGCAGTAGGCAGAGAGGCAGGCAGAGAGAGAGGAGGAAGCAGGCTCCCTGCTGAGCAGAGAACCCGATGAGGGACTCGATTCCAGGACACGGAGTCTGAGCTGAAGGCAGAGGCTTTAACCCACTGAGCCACCCAGTGGGGTTCTTATATTTTAAGGATATTTTCTAAAGCTATTTTTAGAACCACCTATGTAATTTTTCAGCATTGGCACTGAATACTGCAATTCTTTCAGAAACACTTAATACTTTATCACCATGATATAGACCTTTCTGCTTTAGGTATCTGGTAAAAAAAATCTGAAATATTTTAAAATAGTATCAGATCACCAGCAGAGTGGAAGAATTTGAAACAGAGAGTGAATGCTTTATAATATTCAAAATGTCCAAATCAGGATACTGAGATAATAAAGTCAGTACGTAAAGTATCAGGCAGCCCGAGTTCAATGAAATTTGTTTCAAAAATACCTCTCATTTATTGCAATATGGTAATGAAGTTGTGTCACCTTCAAAATAATGACTTTGATGGACTACTATGAAATGAAATTTAAAGCTAACATGCAAAAATAAAATCCAGGGCAGTACAAAGCCCAAAGGAAGCTGCTAATTTGGGAGCACCCTGTGGAAGTGATGTAGTTTGATTCTTAAGTCACTACCTGGAGCCTTTTGCTTCAGCTCTAGACACTAAATTCCTACTGCTTCATAGAATGTCTAATTGCGACCACACTGCCACTAAATATGCTTATCACATAACATACATCACTCCTTGATTCCTTTCTTCTTTCTTTCCCTCCTTCCTTTCATTCTTCCCTCCAACTTGCACTACTATGTGGTAAGGATATACAGGTAAAAAGACACTTCTTTCTTTGTTCAAGGAAAGGAAAAATGGCCATATAAACAAAGTAAATCTGGTGTGATAAGTTGGATAAAAATGTCAGTATGAAAGTTATTCTCTATTTGTCTCCCCTTTCATACATCCATTCTTCTGATGCCACAGAAGGCAGGCAGACCCCAAACTATACCACTTTGACTCCTTTGCCAAATTAGTATAAAACTAAATAATATAATAATATTATAATGTAATAATAATATAATAATATAGTATACCTTATAATATAATGTGTACTATAACTTATAATATTTTCTTTACACACCCAAGACATCATTTTGCATCACTAATCTAAATCTTACCCTATTTATAGGGCAGTTGGGGCTATTTATTCACCTCTCTGCCTCTGCATCACCTGTTAAAATGTAGTCACTTCTGTTGCAGTTTGGGGCCCCAACAACATATTCCTCATCTTCTTCAAGGCCTAATGGTAAGGGAACTGACTAGAAATCAAAGTCTCAGTCTGTAGGGATGTATTATCACTCCCAGAGTATAAGGATTCATGAAAAATTGGATGGGGGATGTGACTACTAACAGGTCTGCATGGCTGTCTCCTACCCGCCTCACCTCTCCTGAGTGTAGACCTTAGCAGCCAGCCATGGGGAAGGGCAAGGTCTTAAAGAACAGCTTCAGAGGGCAAGTTCCATGCCTGCTGCTTGGAGAATCTATCTGCTTCACAGTGAGAAGTGACGCTCACCAACTGCTGCTCAAAGGAAGAGGCAACAAGGAGCCCAAGAGAGAATACAGTGGGTCCTGGAATCTGCCCTGGGTCTGTTACTTCAAGAGCAGAGGGAGCTAAGGAAGAGCCCATCTTTCTCACTCATTTAAATAAGCAGCTCAAGAGAACCAAGAAAGAGGGCCCTGGGTGGTTCAGTGGGTTAAAGCCTCTGCCTTCAGCTCAGGTCATGAACTCAGGGTCCTGGGATCGAAGTCCGCATGGGGCTCTCTGCTCAGCAGGGAGCCTGCTTCCTCCTCTCTCTCTGCCTGCCTCTCTGCCTACTTGTGATCTCTCTCTCTCTCTCTCTCTCTCTCTCTC